>JADRCD010143822.1:0-12340 GCA_019843815.1 Montemys delectorum | reverse complement strand
ATAATAATAATAATAATAATAATAATAATAATAATAATAATAATAAAACAGGAATTGGACATAAAGAGAATAAACTAGTATAATGTTTTTGATAAATGAAATAATATATCATGGTTAATGGATTGGCACCAGGATAAGGCAGAGAGAAATCATGAGCACATCTCAGAAATTCCTTGGCCACAGACATTCTTTGTTGCAGCCTGAGTATAAAAAGAGATAGTAACCATGGAGATATTATTTAAAACAATAACACAGTCAGGACTTTTGGGTGGTCATTTGAATGAAACTTTTATAAGTAAATACAGTAAGTGAGCAGTAATTAACAATGGCGATCATAAAACACGTTTCTCAGCTTCTCTCATGCTGTATTCCCAGCCTGAAACCATTTTTGGCCTAGAACTTGTGTGTGGAAATTTCCTGCCCACTTCTTCCCCTGTTCTCCCCACAGCCCTAGCTCCTCCTGTGTTCTCTTTAGTAGGACTTTAAGAGCCAATCTACTGCAGTTGTACTGACATTGCCTCTCCAGGTGCCTGATGTTTATAGTGAGAATGATTTGACTGACTTGCCTTTGGATGCCTGCATCTAGCTTATGGAATAAAACGGATCATAAAGCCTATCAATGCTCATTGAAAGACTGAATGAGCTCTAAGCCTTTCTAAAGACAGGTTGGCCCCTAATCAATATTGTTTTAGTTTTTTCTCTTTTTTCCAGATTCACTTTCACCTGGATTATTCACAAATAGTCAGTGCATGCTGTTAGACATTCTTCTCTTTTGTTGCACATATAGCCAAGTTTTTAATGAACATTATGCACAAATGACATTTATAAATAAAAGGCATATCAAAGTCAAAATGTTTCAGCTCAGATTTCCCACACTGAGAAGGCAATTCAGAAGGACTTGGGAAGATGAGTGATCTAAAACAGTTTTAAATTACTACCATTAAAAGAACTAACAAGCTATGGATTTGAAAGCTAAAAGATTTCAATATTTTATATCAATATTTTTCTTTACTTTTTGGTAAAGGGTATTAGTATAGAGCCCTGACTAACCTGGAGCTCAGTACAGGACCAAGCTGTTCTTGAACTCAAAGAGATTCTCCTACCACTACCTCTGCCACCAAAGTTTTGGGAAAAAAGATGTGTGTCACCACGCCAGGCTCATATAAGTTTTAAATTTGCACTTGTGTATAATGATAAAGAAAGTTGGACTTTTTGACTATTTTCATATAAATAGATAATTATTTATTTGGGACTTAATATATCATTATAATTGGGCATTTATTTTATAAAATTCATAATTATTCCTACTTTGCTTACTTGCTATGATTTGTATTTATGAAGAATGACTTCATGCTGTATTGTATACATACTACCCTACTTGTACTCTAAGGCTAAAGTGTTCCTTACTCGCCACTACATCCAAACACTAGCAGTGACAAGAGTAAGTTGGATTTTTTTATGTGTTCAACAAAAATGTGAATACTTTTAGAAAATTAGTTATATTAGTTTTGGAAAATGAGACAGATTACCTTCTTTCTAGTAAAAATCATATTTGTCTTCACATTTGACAAATTTGTGCTTATTATCAATATATTTTGTCAAATATTTTATTTCTCCAATTTATTGAATTAGGTGTCTTATCCACTGACTTCGTAAAGTTGAAAAACTTTGCAAACTTGGATGATTTCTTCCATTTTTATGGTTATCTTAAGAGAGATCTAAGCTGACCAATATTTGCTCACATAGCAAAAAAGTGCTTGCTTTTTTGATTTATTTTAATGATACTTCTTTGTCATGTTCTGACTTTAAGGTTAATTGATCAAATATACATATGCCTTAGAAGTTTTGTAAGACCCTGTAGAGACTTAGCTTACCGGAGACCCCCTGAGTGAACCACGTGGAGCCTGATAGATGCAAAAGCAAGAGGATTTTTATTCCAGTGCACTGGGGATGTTCCAGACTCTAAGGAAAGGAGGCGACCTCACACAACTTGTTCAGTGAGCTTTTATACAATTTTCAAGGCCGCAGTCATTAGACCCAGTGTGATTGGTAAAACAGTGTGACTTTTTAAACTGATTGGTCTTCGGGGAATGAGGTGGCAAGGACTTCCCTTGTCTGAAAGTGGACAAAGGTCCACCCTGTGGAATGTGTCCCCAACCGCAGGTTGGTTGTCATCCTGTGATCTGAGGAATGTTAATTAGCCTTTTCCTTCTGGAGAGTTCCACCAAAATTCCTGAGCTTATCTTATTAAGGAAATTCCTGGCCTCCCGGTGGGTGTTTTTCTGAGATGTCCTTGTTTACTCAGATCTTACAGTTTTCATATGATTCCTTTCTTTCAGCTAAATTAACAATATGTAGTTGAGAATCATATTATATTCTTAGTGGTGACACAACCCTCACAGTGCATTATGAATACTTTAATACAGCAATGGATTGTTGAGCAACGCCATTGGCTGTTATCTTAGCTAAAGATTATGAGTACTTTGTCAGAATGTTTCAACTTTAGTTTGAATTACATGGTGCCTTTGGAAGATTTCTTGACTATAAATAATATATGTTAATATATACATTCCTTTTATTGATTACAACAAGAAAAAAATATTTCAAACTTACTTTCTTCACAACTTCAATAAGCCTTTTCATAATGACTTAATAATTGCAAGATTATGAGTGACATTGTAAGAAAATAAATAGGCCATTATGTCAATATTTTTATGATAATCTACAATATTAGAATTATAAAACATTGTAAGTGCACACCTATGTGCTTTTGTATATGAGTATGAAGATGAATTTTTATGGAAGCAATCTATGGGTATGATTTTAAAAACATAAATTATTTAATAGTAACTATGAATGTGCTTGTTCGGTAATAACTTAGGAAATTTTTTTGGCTGGTAGGAATAATGCAACTCAAACAGTGCCTTTCTGAAGTACCATAGATTCTCCTGCCACCAATGCATTTAACACTTCACCCTGCAGCTCTATTTTGACCTATTAATGTATTTGACACTGTTTACTGCATATCATATTAGATTACTGCTATATCTAAATGCAATGTATTTATCAAAAACAACTTTTTAACAGAGTTTGGAACTAATTATGATGCAAGGTATTGACTCAATGACATCTTACTCTCTTTGTAGCTCAGAAATACTAAAAACTACTGAACAATTATTAGAATTGTTCTCTTAAAAGTATAAAATGAAAAATGGTGGTGTATATAGTATGTTTTAATTAGCAACTTGCCTAAAAAACTATGGTAAAGAATCTTTGGTATGTTTCTGATTTGCCTTAAAAGGGATGTTAAAATTTAAATTTCAATTAATATTTCTTATGTTCAGTTGGTAACATGGAATCTTCCACTACAAATTATAAACTGTATACAGCAGTACAGGGTTTGATATGTTCAATGTATAGGCAAACTACTACTTTATAGATTATTGAGTTGGCTCATCTGCTTTCCAAAGTCTTAAAGAACTAAAAAAAAGTGTTCTACAGAAACACTTCTAAGTCATAACATGGGAGTAGGGGTGGCTGATATTTATGCTCGTGGAAGAGGTCCAAAAAGGGCATCAGGATTTCAATAAGTGAAATTGCAGGCAGTTTCAAGCCATGGAACTTGGGCTCCTCAGGAAGAGCAATGAGATCTCTTAAATGATGAACTACCTACTCCAGCACTAGTTTGAATGTATCTAAGAATTTATAAATCTGAATGTATTGCTGTACATACACATGTAAAGGTTTACTTCAACATCTTATATTTAGCTATGAAAATAAAAGAGAAATATTAGTGTTGACAAGATTGTAAAGACCCTTTCTTGTAATAAATGTTTGTTAAGCTAAGAATAATCAGTTGAATGAATAATAAAAGAAATCCTGGCTTCTTTACTAATTGTTCTGCTATTGTTCATAGCACTTTAAGTCCACCACTGTTCTCTTAATATATGTTTTAACAAGGTTTTAATAATCTCTAAAAGGTCGCTGCACTCTTGGATGGTGAAAAGTTCATTGCATTGCCAAGAACTTCTAGACCATGTGTTACCTAAATGAGTGTCTCCTGTGTGCACTTATGACCCCCACATTTCATTTCTTCCAGTTTTCTATTTAACAAAGGTTACCATGGCTCTTCTCTGAGTTCCAGCACGCAATACACAGAAGAGTAACACATAATCCTGCATTTATCTTAGAGTACTGCTTGTTTGTTTGTTTGATGACTAACACAATTTTCACCCTTTGAATTTCAGTTGAGTTTAATTGCAATTTATTAATAACCCAGAATTGATGTTTATCCATTATAAATGTAGGTTGTCAGATGGAATCATTAGGAGCCAAGGCAATGACTTCAATTAATACCTTGTAGTGGGAATTGGATACACCCATTTACAGTGTCCAAAATGCTAATAAGAGGAAAAGGGTGTCCCATTCTCAAGGGTGTCAGGTCTCAAAGCTGGGAAAACAGCTGAGGTGCACATTAAGCATATCAAAAAGGACCTGGCTCCAGGTTCTCCCAGCACTCCTCAGTTCTTACTGCTATAGGGTATGGCTAGCATACCCTGCCCCTCGACCCCCAAATTTCTCCAACACAGGTGGTAGGCTACCCTTCCTCCAGCTCCAGCTGCACTTTCCTATATAATCCAGCCGTTTTGTTTCTTTGGCCCATTTGGTCTATCCTTTATCCCCTTGGCCAGTCTTGGCCCGTGTGACCCATCTTGGTCAGTGGCTACTCTTCCCTTTACTCGCCTCATATGCCCCAATTCTGGCAATGTTCAATCTGAATTCTTCCAGATAGCTCTGCTTCTGGCTATGTTCTCTCTTTACCAACAATGAGCATTATCCCTCACCATACCTTAGAGCATTCATGTCCTTTCTTTTTTTTTATTTCTTTATTTTTCTTTCAAAGGGCTTCTTTTATTTTAAATACATATTGTGTAAACTAACAACTACATTTCCATGAAGTCTAGGGCTAACTATGCAGTTTCCTTTTTATTTATATAGAGAGAATGGTGTGGTAGAGTGGCCTATTAACATCTATCAATAAACAAACCAAACATTCTCAGTCTGAAAGAAATTCCTGAGATATGACAATTAGGAGAAGATAATAATTAATATATACCTAGAAATATGTACACATACATATAGATGTGTATATATCATTATAATAATACATTAGATATGTATAACTAACATCATACCAATTTATAGAAATTGAATTTTATCATATTAAAATATTTTGGCAAATCATTTATAAATTAACCTCATTATTTTTGGAATAAAAATGAATTTGCATATTAACTAGATGCATGTGCTTGCTTTCTTGTACATAAGGAATTAAATTGAGGTTGAATATTTGAGATTGCAGCACACAGAGCATCTTGTACACTTTCCAGAGATGACTGACAATTTGATTTATAATTGTCAATGCTGAGAGTGCACAAAATATAAAGCCAATTTTGTAGATACTTCTGAAATTATTGTGAATTTTGTCATAATCTCTAGCTAAAATTCATTTCATGATTCTTTATAAAACTGAGTTAACAACTCAAACAGTGATTTCAAACAGAATTATTCTAATACAATATTACCCAGAGGTACCATAATTTAATACATGTTAGAGAATGACAGTAGGCTCTCTTCTCGAATTTAACCATTACTTCTATAAGAGCAGAAAAGTCACTCCCAATCATAATCTATGCTAGTCTTGAATCTCAGTGAAGGTGCTTCAGGCAGCATTTGTTGGTATTTCTCAGTGCAATGGCTTATGCAGTATGAAGTGCACATAGTGTGTTTTCAGAACTGACGCTACAGCGAAGGCACATACACAACATGGAAAACTACTAGCAGAAACATCTACTCCTTCCTATGTGTTTGACTTTGAGGATTTTCTTTGTTTTAATCTTATGTGTGGGTGATGTTCCTGCACTTATTACTATGCACCACATGCAGGCAGTGCCTGCAGAGAAAAGATAATGGCAAAAAATCCTCTGGAATTCAACATAAAGATGGTTGTGGGCCACCACATAGGTGCTGAGAATTAAGCCGAGTCCTTTGGAAGAGCAGTCAATGCTTTTAACCACTGAGCCATTTCTTCAAACCTGTTCTTGACTTTTGAATTCATTTTGGCTGTTGTGTTTTCAAACCAAACCTTTAACATTTGCCAACTTTTTATCACCCACAACGATTATTCAGGTGACCTCCACAAGAAGATTAAGAAGACAGACCTTATTTTATCTAAATTTTATAGCTAGTGATCAAGAAAACTCCATACTCTTCTTACCTCACTATCTTCATATCATTTTCTTCTAAGTGTTTGACCATTTTAGATTTAAGGGAAATAGTACAAAATTTGTCCTGTGACTAACAGTTGAAGCTAGTATACTGTCTTTGTTTATGTTGTTTTAAAAGGCAAGATTGCCATCTTTAATGTTTCAAGCTATGTATTAATTACATTGTTCTTTATATAGTCATCTGCTAAGAGATACTTAACATTCCATGCTTTTATTATTTCAATAATGGTATAAGGAATGTAGGTGGGCAAACATATTTTATTATCTCAATTTTATTTCTTTTTTGATGTATGCTCAGAATTGAGATACTTAGATCACATGGTTCAACCATTTTTATTGTTTGTGGTTCGACTGTGCCATTTCATCATAGGCTTGTATCATTTCACATTGTGACTAACAGTGTCCCTAAATTTACTTTTCTTGACAGCCTTCTCATTGTTGACTTTGACAATCACTCTAGAAGGTTTCAGTGCATCATCTCCCTATGGTTTTGATGGTCTTACATGTAGATTTGACATACTGTACATGTACCAGTCAGCCATTTTGGGGCAATGCCCATTCAAGTTGCTTGCCCACATTTTTACCAGGTCATCCTTTCCTTGTGATTGAGCTTTGGTGGAGAAACACTTACAAAAAATGTTGAAGAAGAAGTAGGATATAAAATTACAATTGAGTTAGAATGCGCTTGTGTTTTACAGAGTGTACACTGTCTACCCCTAGTCTTCAAATACTGTGATTTCACCTTATTTCAGCATTACATTTAATTTTAGATATTGCAAAACATTTTTTTGAAAAAATACTTACAGAGGATAATTTGTGCTTGAGATGTTGGGCTCTGGGAAGCTGGAAAACATAGCTTCCAAGCCAACAAGTTCTAAGACATTTATAAAAGTTGAGTTCGTGAACACTAGATGGTGGCATTTATGAAAATTTTAATTTGAATAATCTCCCTGTCCCAACACTTAAAAACAAAACAAAACAAAAAAATCCTTAAAAAACACTTAAAAAAGCAAAAAACAAAATACCCTTGTTTCCCTTAATTTTTGTAACTGTTCAGTTTGTTTCTATTTCAAAACTGAAGTAAAGAAGACCACAAGCAAAGAGCCAGAAAGGTAGATCCTGAGTCTCCCTCCTGGATACACACACACACACACACACACACACACACACACACACACACCCCATTGGGCAGTTATTGCTGAGTACAGGAATCTCTGGGATTCTGTCTTTGAACCATCCTTGGTGGATGATGTAGGAATGAAACACAGTGTAATAGCACTAGTGATCAGGTAACCTTGCTGAAGGGACAATATTATAAAGACATTTGTTCTAAGTTCATGCTAGTCTTTATAATTAATTGTTTAGGGGAGCTCCAGGTACACAGATTAAAATCCTGTGCACTCACCTCAATCTATCGTCCTGCAGCCCAAAAGCACAGGTCCACTTGAGTCATACACTAGAGGCCAGAATGGGACATTTTACAATAACTATTAACTTTTGACCTTCTTATGGCACTTTTAAGGTACTGAGTTGAATTTAAAATTTAAAATCCACCTTCTAATGAGTCTAGGTTGAGATCTTAACCATTTTGCTTTATAGTTATTGAATCGACAGACTTTACTTGATTACTGTAAAATATACAACTTTGTGACCTAGTAATCCCTTTGGGCTAAAGTTAAATGTAACATTGAAATGATTTTATCTGCAAAAGGAATCAAATTACATCCAAAAAAAATGGACCCTTAACATTTAGAGAAATGATTTGATTACTTTGATTTTGTTAGTTTGTGAAAGTCAATTAAAATTAAATTCATTTTATGATTCATTTGCCTTTTGGAACTGAACAGTAACTTACTTTTATAAATGAAGAGTATGGATTTCATGTTTATTATCTTCACAAGTCAGTGCTTGATAAGATTCAAGGAAAAAGAAAAGGAAGGAATCGATTATACTATTTTTAAAAATATCAGTTGTGTTTAATGGCATCTATGAGTATATCTATGATTGCACAAAAAATATAAAAAATACAGGTTTTAATATATCACTTTTATTAACAAAATCTTACATGCAATTATATTTAACATAATACAATATTGTGTGTTTTTGTTTGCCCCAGGAAGGTCGGAGTTTTGAATGTTGATGATATTCATTCTGAAACATAGACAACAGATGCATGGCTTGTTGTCTCTGTAGATTGTAAAACTACTTCATGAGTTTCATGTTTTCAGTTTAAGAATCATGTTATAAATTAAAAATCTAAACACTACAAAGTGAATTATTTTTGAACATTAATTTTTAAGTTATATTCTATCTAAATGTGAGAATCTAGGATTCAAATATATATTTAATGGATTTATAATATTTTAAATTAAGAAAATGAGCTTGGTGGTGGTGATGCATGCCTTTGATCCCAGCACTTGGAAGGCAGAGGCAGGTACATTTCTGAGTTCGAGGCCAGCCTGGTCTATAGAATGAGTTCCAGGACAGCCAGGACTACACAGAGAAACCCTGTCTCGAAAAACAGACAAACAAATAAAAAAAAGAATAGGAAACTCTAAGTATAAAATTGTGAGAAAATGCTAATTGTTGCTGTATTTGTGTATGTGTGTGCGGTTGCATGCTTGTGTGTTAGTTTGTGTTAATATAGGAAAGGAATACTGTAAAAAAAGTATTTCAACAGTTCCAGATCTTCAGTGGCTTGTCATTTCTGAATATCAAGCTTTGTTCAAATCAAGAAGATAAAAATATACTGTTAGTACATGAGATTATTATCAGTATGTTAGTCACACCCAGTTAATTAATATATATTCAATGTAGGAAATCTGTGATATATATATATATATATATATATATATATATATATTATATGAGATACGTAATGTGTATAGGAAATATTTAAAGTATTTATCTGTTTTGATCCAAAACTAACTGAGATTTCTCTAAATAATCAAATTTATATATTAATAAATATATTATATAGTATATATTTCTATTATTTATTATAAGGAATGATAGAAAATGACTTGAATGTTTATTGCTAAATTCATACAAAAACACATTAAGAGTTTCAAAGAATACTTATGAGCTAGAAACCTGGTATTTTTACTAACAAGCTGCAAGCCTAATCTGGGAAGATTCTGAACTATTCTAACCTACATCACAGGCACAGACCCCATGTTACTTGCCAACTGAGTCTTGCTCCGTTTCATGTGTGTCCTCGCCTTGAGGCCACATGCTCACCGTCCATTCAGCCTCATGGTGGACTCCTTATTCCCCTACCCTTTTCCTTCTCTTCATGGTCCCCACCTGAGACCTTCTACTTGATCTAAAGGTGTGCCTTCATCTCTCTCCTGCCCAGCCATAGGAGCTAGCCTTTTTTTTCCCGATCAAAGATTGGGGCAGGGGCACTCTTTATAGCACATTGATTAATACAATGCCTGAGTCCAGAGTGCAACCTGATCTGGAGGCACAGAACTCAGCATCTGAATACACAGTGCATAAGTCCAATCCATGTATATGCATATATATATATATATATATATATATACACATATACATATGATCATATTAAAATACACATATTGTTCTAACTACAAATAAACAACATATATTTTCAGAGTCTCTATTCTTTGTGTTTCCTTGCTACTTGACTGATAATGTGAAAAACATAGATAGGACATAAAAATATATAACATCCATTGCCATCTTAGGTTTCACTACTGTGATAGTGTGATGAGGAGCATTAGCTCATGTCTGCACCTTTTATTTTTGCCACTGCGATGCTCTGTCTATGTACCTCTTTGAAATGAAAATACAAGAAGTATATAATTCTAAACAATATGATTGTCAAATAGCTACTAATCCATTTAAAGGCAGCTTGTTCTTTTGGTTAAATATGAATAATACATAAAAGGATCCTGTGAAAGAGAAAAAGTACCTAGAGGGGAGGAGGCATGCTACTCATGGCCGTTTTATTTTATTTTATTTATGAAAATGAGGTGAGCTTTCACGTATTTTTGCTTTCTTTTTACTCCCTTGACTAAGTTTTGTTTTCATGTTTATTCAGTAAACATTTATAATTTTAATACTTGGCTTTGCACTTATTTCAAAGCTACCTTCTTTTTTGATTCACATGCTGTGAGTTGATTTATCTGTCAAGAATCATTTCACAGTACAATATACTGGTCATAAATCTATGTCTTATCATATATCTATGGCTTTAGGACAGTAAGTTTATTGTGAGTATAAAACACACACACACAGATGCACATTTGTAATGTTTTAGCAATACTTTCCAATTGTGAAGCAGCAAGCAGAAATCTGAACAAAGCAGGACTTTCCAATCCTGACCTGTTGATGGACGTATGTAACTTCCTGATGTTTGCTACTAAATATTTAGACATACAAGAGAAGTGGGAATGCTAATTTGCATACCAGAAGTTAATATAAATAAACATTTTACCCTAACTATAAAATATTTATATGAAACTTGGATAAAATGCATGAATGTATTTCATATGGCATTTTATATATCAACATATGTGTGATTTATATTATGTATATTATATATAACATTAACATTATTTATGATGTAACATCCTATGTTGTCATTAGATCTCATTTTAGTTGAAAATGTGTGTTGAATTTCAAGAGAAAACATGGAGAAGGTGTTTCATTTTAAGCTAAATCTATGGGCAATTGAAAATTCTTTCCTTCTACTACAGGGTCTGACATTTTATATATTCCCTTAACTAGGCTATAAGATGTTCATAACCTAATAAGTCATTATCTCTGGTGAGTCCATGGAGGCATTTCTAGAAGGGATGAGCGGACACACCCAGGATCAGAGGTGAGGAGGAACCAACATCTGTCCCAACACTGGAAGTAACTGGGACCAGTGGGACCAGGCACACAGGAACTCTGCCAGGTGAGTGACTTTGGTTCCTTCCTGTCTGTCTGGGCTGGGGCCCAGAGCAGACCTTGGGTGCAAGCTCTGAAGTCAGTCCCACAACACCCAAAGGAAGCTCCACTCACAGCTGCTCTGACATGCCCAGTATCAGAGGTGAGGAGGAACCAACATCTGTCCCAACACTGGGAGTAACCGGGACCAGCAGGACCAGGCACATAGAAACTCCACCAGCCCAGTGACTCAGGTTCCTTCCAGTCTGTCTCGGCTGGTGTCCTGAGCAGACCTTGGACCCAAGCTCTGCAGCCAGTTCCATAAGACACAGAGGAAGCCCCACTCCCACATGATATAACAAGCCCAGGATCACAGGATCCCAGAATCACAGGATCACAGAGACAGCTTGACTCTGAGGAGTTCTGACACAACTAGGATCACAGGAAGGACAGGCTCCAGTCAGATTTAGCAAGGGCAGGTAGCACTAGAGATAATCAGATGGTGGTGGTGGGGGGAGTGTAAGAAAATAAACAACACAAACCAAGGTCACTTGGTATCATTAGAATCCAATTATCCCACCATAGCAAGTCCTGGACACACTGTCATACTGCAAAAGCAAGATTCAGATATAAAATCACTTCTCAGGGTGATGATACAGGACTTTAAGAAAGACATACATAGCACCCTCAAAGAAATACAAGAGAACACAGGTAAACAGCTAGAAGCCCTTCAAGAGGAAGCACAAAAATCCCTTAAAGAACTACAGGAAAACACAATCAAACAGGTGAAAGAAATGAGTATAACTATCCAGAATCTAAAAATGGAAATAGAAACAATAAATAAAACAGAAAGATAGACAACCCTGGCCATGCAAAACCTAGGAAAGAAATCAGGAGTCACAGATGCAAAAATCACAAACAGAATACAAGAGATGGAAGAGAGAATCTCAGGGGCAGAAGACACCATAGAAAACATTGACAGAACAGTCAAAGAAAATGCAAAAAGTAAAAAGCTCCTAATCCAAAACATCCAGGAAATCCAGGACTCAATGAGAAAATCAAACCTAAGGATAATAGGTACAGAAGAGAGTGAAGATTCTCAATGTAATAGGCCAGTAAATATCTTCAACAAAATTATAGAAGAAAACTTCCCT
>JADRCD010143821.1:0-30537 GCA_019843815.1 Montemys delectorum | reverse complement strand
GGGGAACTGAGAAAGGAGATATTGTAAATAAAGAAAACATCTGAAAAAAAAAAAAGATTGGGACCCTAGCCTGGGTGATAAATGGCAGAGGCTGAGGCAGAAGAATCAGGGATTCCCTAACTCCCGGACATCCAGTCACTCCTGGAGACCAGGTAGAGTTGGGAAAGGAGGGGGACTGCAGGCCTTGGAGGATGAACCTGGTCCTGTATCTTCTAGACATCCAGGTGCTGCTGGAAATTACAGGGAGTTGGGAATGGAGGAGTCCTGGAGGCGGCTGTGGACAGAGGATTACAAGCCCAGGGCTGGAGGTGAACCCCAGAGCTTAGCGGCTATTGTCTGGGAGCTCGGAGGAGCTTTCTGCAGGAGACTTACACAGAGGCTCTGTACTACTAAGACTTTCCTCCCATTGTGGTTCTTGATGAGAGAGAGAGAGAGGGTCTTTACTTGTCTATATTGACTATTCACTATTTATTGTGAAAAATGGATGCATACCACTTCCTCAGGGTGGACCAGAGATTGAATACATTTTGCAGGAGGGAATGTCCTGGAAGGGAAGCTTATTGGCTAAATCTTCAAGGGCTGTCTAGATACCTCCTTAGTATAGAGAGCTCCATGTTCTGGGCCATGTGAGCTCTGGTCACATTCTTTGTGTGTTCGAGGCCAGCAATCTATTCAGAAGTAGGTGAATCACCTACGATCCTCAGGTAGGTGCTCGGGTTTTTGAACCAACTCAACCTTACCAAGTTTCCTGGCAAATTCCACTGCCCCAGAATCAACCTTTTAACAGAGCTTAAGCAGAGCTCAAAAGTTCAAATCCAACATTTTATCTAAGACTGCTAAATAATTCAATTTTCACACCTCATAAAAATCAAAACACTATGTTGCATATATACAGAATGTAATGGAATAGAGCAAATACACTCTAAGAGGCATGAATGGGCTATAGGACAGAAAGCATATCAAAGCAATACAAAGGCAGTAAAGCAAACAATAAATGCTTCCTTCCACGTCTGTAATTTAAGGTGTAAAGTATGACGTGAGTTCAAATGGCTGTGGACAGCTTGTCCCCTAGCAACTTCTAGTTTCAGTACAAAAAACTACTGTCTGTAGCTGGTTCTTCAAGTGAACTAACTTACTGCAGCAGACACATCCAAGACCTGGAGTCTCTATGGCTGTGTAAGCCATAAGTTGAGGTCCCACCTTTGTTAAACATTGCCCAGCTTCTCAGGATTTCCTTTAAAAACTTCACAGAGCTTTGTCAACCCAGAATTACTGCATTATGAACTCCAACAAAGTTGTAATTATAGCAAGCCAAAGTATGGCACTATCTAAAAGGGTTAATTTAGATTTTCACATAATGTACCAATGACCCAGTCATGATCAATGTCATATTTAGAACAATGATAAGAAAATTACTTAGTCCCTCCTTGACTTATTGTCTACAGCTTTGGGAAATTAAGAACACAAATGTCATTTCTGTAAGTATTCTGAAGGCATTCAAGAAGCAAATAAGAGAAGTTTTAAAATGCATTAATATTTAGCTTTTATTCAATAGTACTTCAAGATGTCAGGTTCAAAATTTAATTTGGAATACTGGATTTTAACTTTAATAGTCTCATATTTTAAGCAGATGAATCTACAAGAACTTCAGCAAGAACAAAGTACAGACAGAAAGTCTCAGTCTAGGTGCCAATTTGTTTATCTGTAAACTGATGGTAATTGTCATCATTTTAATCTAATACATAAATATTTTGAACTGTTGAATTAATATTTTCATATTTCATGGGTTAATATTTTCTTCTGTGTGTAATCAGTACTCTGGCACCATCTGAATCTTAGATTTTTATCTTGTAAAGTTATTTCAGAAAAATATGATAGTATTTATTACATAATAATATTAGGATAGTGTTCAAGTATACTGTCTTGTTTCTGTTAAGTAAATGGGATAGTTTACTATTCTTTAATTTTAGATAATTCCTAATCTTTTTTTGTTTGTTTGTTTTTTGTTTTTTGAGACAGGGTTTCTCTGTATAGCTCTGGCTGTCCTGAAACTCACTCTGTAGACCAGGCTAGCCTCGAACTCAGAAATCTGCCTGCCTCTGCCTCCCAAATGCTGGGATTAAAGGCATGCACCACCACCACCCAGTGATAATTCATAATCTTACTTACTTCCTCTCTGATTTTTTTAAACTTGCTCATCTTTCTCTAATGTTTTTCCCATGAAATTTATATAATTGGGACTTTTCTTGATTATATATTAACATAAATATTTATGGTTACAAATTTTCCAGAAAATTTTGCTTATTGTCCCTACAAATTTTGATGTGTTGGACTTTGCCTCATAGTTTATTACAATTTATTTTTTGATATTTTTCTCTTTTGAGAGCTGTTATTTAGGAATGCATTAAGTGTCCCTCCCTTCATACTGAATGTAATTTCTTCTATCATACAATACATGCCAACCACAATTTCACTTCACTTCAGGCCTCCTAACTCAAACCTCATCTCTCCTCCTCCCCATATCCACTGCCCCTCCATTTCCTTTTTTAGAAATCAGCTAACCTCTAAAAGACAACAGCCAAACAGGACAAAAGAAGATACAATAGGACAACGCAAAAGACCTCACACCAAGAATGGACAAGGCAACCCTATAGGAGGAAAAGTATCTCAAGAACAGTCAAAAGAGTCAGAAATACGCGCAATTGTGCTGTTAGGACACTCTCAAGAACAGCAAGCTGACAGCCATAATGTATAGCAAAAGCCCTGGGTCAGATCCAAATAGGACCCTTGCTTTCCACTTTCATCTCTTTGAGCCATGTGAACTCCACTTACTTGATTTGGTGGGCTATGGCTTTCTAGTTGCCTATAACTTTTCCAACATTCTCTGATGGTAAATTATTAATTAACACATGATTCATTTATTTTGAAATTGTTAATGTTTTACTGTTTTCAAGCCTTTATAAACCTTAGGGATATAACTGTTATTGATTATGAGATATAAAAAGAGAATATTGTAGGTTTGCATATTATTATGTTGAATTTCTTCAGTCAAAAGATTTGGTTTCACATTCTTTTAAGAACTGCTCTTGGTCATAGGAAGACCTTGGGGCTCTCAGAGTCTCAACCACCAACCAAAGAACACAGGTGTGATGCACCTAGGCCTCTATGTACCTATGTAGCAGAGGTGTAGCTTGGTATTCATGTGGGTTCTGAACAACTGGAGAGGGGCCTATTACAAAGGCTGCTACCTGTAAGTAGGATGTGTTCTTTCATCTGGGTCACCTTATCTCACTTCAGTAGGAGAGAAAACTCCTAGACTTGCAGAGACTTGAAGTGCCAGGATTGGGGGCCCCCACCTGCTCAAAGGAGAAGGAGAGAGAGGATGGGGGAAGGATTGTGGGTGGGAGTGACTGGAAGCCATTGAGCAGAATGTAAAGTGAATACATTAAAAAAGCTGCTCTTGGGCACACAAATATTTAGGAATGCTCAGTGATCTTGGTAAATTGACATTATTGAGAAAAAGAAATTTCCTTTTAATTCATGATAATAAGTAGACTGTGAAATTACATCTGATATCTTAAATATATATAATATATTTGTTATATTTTGTTAATGATGTTCCTTTTATTTTTCTGTAATCTTGAAATAAGTTGTATGTTTTGTAACTTTATTTCATCTTAGGAATTCATTCATTTTTCACAAGTGTTTATATTACATATGTATCTCATCACTGTAAAACTTCAGGTAATGGTACTCTGCTTGATGACACTATGGTATGAGTTCAATTACATATTCTTCGCTCATACTTCTTTCATAGTGTGGAGTGTCAGATACTTACATAAATTTCACATTATATTACTATGATTTTGCTGTTTGTTAGGTAGGTTTGGTGTTATACACAGAACCTTATTATGGAGTGTGATCCAGTCCCAAATGCATCATCATCCTCCTGCCTCAGCCTCCAAATGGTGAGCTAATAAGATAGTGTTTCTAAAATTAATATGGCTTTTATTTAAGCACTAGTTGTGAGGAAATATTAAGTTAATATAATATGTAGCTTTTAAATTATGTTTTTAAAATATTTTTGTTATGATTAACATCTTGGATTACATTCATATTTCCTTCTGACATTTATTTCTATTCAGGCAGCTGGCCTGATTTGCTATTTCACTGCTCAGGTACTTAGTCCCAAGATCAGCCTTACCATGCAGGGAAATGTTTGTTTAATATAAAAGGTACTTTTATCAATGTGTCTATTCTCATTAACTTGTCAAATTTGATGCAGAATATGCTTTGGATCATGTTGTTTCCTGTAGGACATTTGCTATTTTTATATTTTTATTAGATATGAAATATATAATTTCTCCTATCTTTGTTTTACTGATTTAAAATTTCATGGAATTTTTCTCTTGATTAAAAATATATAACAAAATATTCCTTCTTGGAAATGTGTTCTCTTGAAAAACATATAGAATTCTTTTAATTTTTTAAACAAAGTTGGGAACTTTTAATTCATCATTCCTTAAATTACTTAAATAGACCTCTATGTCCTTTCTTATCTGAGTAGCACATATGCAGTTATTAGCTTTCTTCATGTTCTGCATTTCTGTCTTGATTTTTTTGTATTCTTTTGTTGGTTATTTCCTCAAAATCTTGTGATTCTGGTCATCTCCATATTATAGGTTTTGTTCAATAATCTTTCCTTTACAATGTCAAAAGTGCCATTCACATCATTCAGTTTATTTTTTACATTAGGTATTGCGACATTTTTCAAAAAGTTTTGTTTGAATCTACCAAAATGTACTTCATATCTTGTGTAATATAGCTTTCTACCGTCTTAAAAATAGAATTGAATGATTTTCTTTCAATAATTGTATAAACCTTGCTGAATCTTGATGTCATCTTGATGTCTTTATGTATTGATTTTTTATTCTCAATATGAATCATAATTTTCTATATTTCTATATGAGGTAATATTTGAGTGAATTTCAAATATGTATATGTTATATTGTTGTGTCCTGATGAATCTGTATTTCTATAAAATCATTGAACTTGACTCAACTGTGTAGTTAAATCACTTAGAAAGGCAACATTCATTTTTCAAGGGTTTTAATTTTAGAGAGGACCAGGGCTACCTCTATCCTACTGCTATTAAATTTTTCTTTTAATTATTACTCTTCCTAATGCTTTGTGGCTTAAAAGGCTCTCTCTTCTGGCTAGCAGATAGGCTGCAATCTTTTTGCTCTACCTAAGATATCTCCCTTGTTCTTGGAGGAGCTAATTCTAAAAAGGAGTGAATGAAACAAAATGCATTTATATAACATAAATGTTTACATATTAAAATTGGCTTATTGATTTGAGTGATTTTAGTATGTGAAAATCCAAGAGTTTGGATATTAGTACATCCATCAAAACCATAAATGGAAGTAGCAGGATTTTATTAAAAGGAACAGCACAGAGATTTTTCTAATTTTCACAATTGATAGTCTAAATGTTGTTTTTCTAAAGCAAATAAAGAACAAATTTTATTTCAATATCTTATAAATAATATATTTAATTATTTCAAAAAAATTAAGGTTGAGATACAGAATCTAAATTAACACATAAGCTTCTAATTTCTAAAATAATCATCCAAATATCCATATTACCCAGAGGGTAAAAACAATTATTGTACAAGGAATCAACTATTTTTACATTCTTAACATTCTTTTAAAATATAGAGGACAATATAACAAAATATTTTGAACAATTGAAATGAACGCAGTGAACTGAACTATTTGTTAGTCAAGTAGCTTGTGCTTTTAGATGGGAAAGGTTGTAGTGGTTAACTGAGCCCACTTTCATCATTACTCCTGAGTATATGAGGGAGGATAACTTTCTATTTTTATTTTGCACCTCTCTGACTTGTACAGATCATGATTCCCCAATGTACGTTAGAAAGTGCAGTGAGAATCAGATCCACCATCAGAATCTGAATTGATGAAAAGTTCATGAGCTGATGGCATAAACTGATGAGATCTTTGGAACATTAGCCTATATTCTACATGTGAATTATTAGAAGACAGAGGTGGTAGATTGGGAAGCAGCATTAGTTTGATAGACTCCAAGATACCTGATAACCTGATATTGGCACATATGTGGTTTGCTCCCACATAAACGCAGAGCTCAGCCAATAAAACACTAGGAAATATGTTGTTGACAGATGTTTGATATGCACTTGCCCACTGGCACACATCTGACTAAACACTCATTCCTGGAAGCATAGAGCCAAAACAACCACAAGTTAGTCTAACTTCTGAGTCCTTGTCAAGGCAGCAATAACAACATAAAAAAAGACTTTTGGAAATTCCAAACCACCTAATATGTGACAATCATAAACAACACCAAGTCAACACTTAGGACTGTGTAATATCTAGAACTATACCCTTTGAGAGTAGATTTTTCCAAAGACTTAGAAAGTTTCCCAATATGTATCTTATTGTCAACATTGTCTTTCATCATTTAGGGACCTTCTGAAAATTTCCAACATCCCAGTCTCTCTGCTGCCTTTTATTGTGTTCTGGGATCACCAATTATGCAGATATATTGAGACTCCCACATCTGTGTCTTCAATTTAGGGAAACTGTCATGCCCTAGCTAGTTTTCTGATTCCCGCATTGCAGCTCTGAAGCTCCCTCCAGTCAATATGCCAGTAAATTCATATCACTCGACTACTTTGTTTCTCTTCCTTCAGTGTTCTTTGACATTTACTCCCTGACAGTCAATGTCTAAAATCCATCTCTATACACATTGCCTGTTGTTTCTTACAATCATCTTTGCTTTTTCTTTGTTATTGTTTCAAGTTTTAGGAAAAGGAAGAAGAGTTAGTCCTCATTATTTAGTCTTGGGTCCAGATGGAAATTTAAAGCCATACATTTGATTTGATATAAAGAATAGTTCTTCATAGTTAGGATAACCTAGGATAACAGTATCCTTTAATTTTTCCTGGGCTGGGAGAAAGGAAGTGGGTTTTTTCCCCTTATAACCATTTAATAGAAGTCTTTTCAGATCCATGGGATAGAATAACTATCCATGCTCTACTTGTACTTTGCCTGGGGGAATGGAGTATGTATCTTAAATGAATGTCATATACACTCAGCTTATGTGACTAAGAACTCAGATTCATTACAAGTATCTCAGCCTCTAGTCAGTGAGCACTTTCAGTAGAAAATTCAGCACATTTCCAGCTCTCCCTTTTATGTTTTCCCTCATTTTATATAAAGATATTGCATTAAAATTAAAATGTCCTTCATCTATCCAGTACTAAGGAGAGAGAAAATGGGAACACAAAGCAGTTTGATTATTATTAATATATTTATTACTGTTATTATCATTATCATGAAGACCATGTATATATATGATGTGTGTGCAAGTGTGTGGTTGTGCATATGTGCATGTGTATGTTTGAGTGTGCATGTGCTTTTGTGTGTGCACATTGAGTGTGCATGTGTGTATGTGTGTGAGAGAGTGTGTGAGTTCATGTCCTTGTGAGTGTGCATGTGTGCATGCATGTTCATGCATGTGTGCACATGTTAGAAGACAACTTTGATGAGTTTGTTCTCTCTTTCTCTTACTGGGGCTATATGGACCCCAGGTCTTCAATGCACTTTACCTGCTGAGACCAATAGTTGATTTTGTTTTTGCTTTGTTTTGATTTGATTTATTGTTATACGTTTCTTTCATTCCCTTGCCATAAATTCATTGTGAACATGGCAGTTTCTTTGAATATGGTATATGGAGATTGAGTAAGTTGATGAAAAATATTAAATCTTTGGGATAAAGAAATGATAAGAAAATTCACTACTGAGAAATATGTTAAAATTTCCAAGAATTTTCTACATAAAGTTGTAATGAGCTCATAGTTTTTCAGACACTACTACACTGAAGAACATGGAAAGCTGGGGAAGTTGAGAATGGTCAGAATGGAATCATAGAGACAGAAATAAGAATGTCAAGGTGGGCATGACCAACACAAAACAGAACGTGTGGTGTATGCTTTCCTTAGAAAAGGTGGAAGATGACCCTAAACAGGACCTGGTCTACTCAAAACAGAAGCAAAACAGCAGAAAAATCAAAACTGTGAAATCAAATTATTCAGATTCCAACTCCATCAAGATTTGAAGCAGCTTAATTAGTACAATTAATTGATTAAACTCAAATAATCCTTTTTCTTCTTTTACCCTAATTTGGAAACAAAGTTTAATGGCCTTGTTACTTATCATGTTTTTCAGCTTGTACTTCATTTACTTCAAAAATATCTGTGATTCTAACATGATTTTCTTAAAAAAAAAACTATCATGGAAAATTAAATATTACTATGCAAAGATAGATTTAAAAAACAATCAGATGAAATAATTTTGTGAAATATTGAGGAAAAGTTTAAAATTAACTGAAGCTTTATATGAGCAAATTTCCTCTGTAATCAAGACTCAATTTTTAGCCATGCAAGTACTAAGTAACTGGTTGACTACCTATGATGGTTTGTATATGCCTGGCCCAGGGAGTGGCACTATTATAAGGTATGGTCCTATTGGGGTAAGTGTGGCCTGCTTGGAGTTAGAGTATCACTGTGGATATGGGCTATAAGACCCTCATCCTAGCTGTCTGGAAGGCAATATTCTGCTAGCAGTCATCAGATGAAGATGTGGAACTCTCAGCTCCCCCCACACCATGTCTTCCTGGATGATGCCATGTTCTCACCTTGATGATAGTGGACTGAACCTCTGAACCGGTAAGCTAGTCCCAATTAAATATCATCCTTATAAATAGAGTTACCTTGGTCATGGTATCTGTTCATAGAAGTAAAACCTTAACTAAGACATTACATAGTTTAATAAAGACATTTTGAAGAGACAGGTGGAATGTTGTCTTAATTGTGAGGACAATCATGATGTGTCCGAAAATAGTTGGATAAATTCTTATTCTCTTTTTCCTAAGACATTACACTTCAGTTGTATCTTTTTTCCTGGTTGAAAAAAAGGAAATACTATTATTATTCTTATTTAATTTTTATGTATTTGCCTTCTCAGGTTCTTAAACATTCTTCTGTTATTGACAACACTATTAAACTTATTAACATCCTCCTCATTACCGTTTGTTGCATTTTCTTCATTTGCAAGAGTATATAGATTGCTTTGTTGGAAGAATTTTTAAATTTCAAAAACACTAAAGAGAGGAATGTTCCCAGAAGATAACTAAGTTTTTATGTTCAAGACATTTCCCTTAAAACCTGTGAATTGCTGCATTCAATTATGCTTCTGAAGGAACAGGCTGTGAAGGGAAAGGGATAGATTGATGTTTGCACACATTCCTTGGTTTTTGGTCTTACAAAATGGAGAGCAGAATAGTCATGAATGCATCATTCTATATAAGGATACCTGTACAGTCATCTCATCTCTCTTTTCATTTACCTCTTTTGTCACAAATGCCAGGGAAATATTTAAATGCTTGGCAGTGTTTAGCAGGTTAGCTTTCTTCATGATGACCTCATTTTTATAGGATCCACAAAAAACAGAAACAATGAAAAAGAAATTGTAGAATTTAGGAGAGTAATGTGGGTTGTTTTTGAAGGTAGCACAGGTGAGTATAAAGTATATAGAGTAAAGATATCTAGTACAGTGCTTATAATGTTGGCAATTACAAGTTACTGTTCTGCATGTATATACATTTATTTTTAGAAACATATAGTTCATTCTTATATTATTGAAAACCATTTCCATTAAGAGTCTCCACTGTAAGTGAGAAATTATCATAAGTCCAGACGCACAGAGCAAAAAAGACTACAGGGACAGTTTTCATACAGAGAGAGTTTTCAAAGGACCTATTAGAAAAGATTCCCACCTATGCTGTGAGTGTCCTCATAAACAAACAAACAAAAATCAGGTGAAGAATATTTAAAGAATAGGAATCCGACATCATTTCTTAGGAATTCAAGCTTTCATGGGTGAGTCCTTGAGTTTGATAATCTTCCTCTCAAAACTGTTCCACTACTTATTTCTTAACAGATTTTTAAACATTAAATCATCTTTAAAATTTCTTTGTAAAATTTCAGCTCAAATAAATAGGTTTTAGAACTAGTGAAGTGGTTGTGCTGAATTCAGATAATCCATAGCCATCTCAGTATCATATCTGTCCCATAGAGATGAAAATAGTACCAACAATTCAACCATAAAAGAAGTTTTGATTTCTTACAATGAAATAAGAAAACTTTTCATAAGCCATCACTTGTTTTTATATGGCTTCTGTTCCAGTTGAACTGTTTGCTTCCTTAATGGAGTTATCTATTTTCTAACATGTTAAACGTGCACTAAATTGTTTTTGCTGGGTATTTCAAAATAAAGATTAATTCCTAATAATTAATTGCTAATGAATTGCTGAATTGTTCCCCAAAATAATTTGAAGTTATTACATAGTGGCATCTATCTATCTATCTTTTATTATCTACTCTATCTATAACTATTCGTCACCTATCTATATGTCTGTCTGTCTGTCTAATCATCTTTAAAGTGTTGCTTTTATGGTACCATGAAATTTTCCATACTTAGAACAAGTGAGTTAGCTTAGTGGATACAGACACCTCTCTCGTGCCTGATGAACTCATTTTGAGAGAATTGACTCTTGCAAATATTCCTCTGACATACACATACAAGCACATGCTACCTACCTATCTGTCTGTCTGTCTATCTATCTGTCTGTTTGTCTGTCTGTCTGTCTATCTATCTACCTACATTATGTCATACAATTAAAAAAGTCTTTGTTGGCAATGCACACGAATGTAGCTCATGTAACCTACATTCCAAATATAGAGAAGTCTTATTTAAGCATTCTAATAAGTGACTGTTTCTCAATTTGTTTATTATCAGTTCCTTTAAATAGAAAATCCAGATACTGTTGAGGTATGATAGCCACAAGATACTTTCATGAGACCTAATCAGTGTTTATAATTTCATCCCACTTCATTTAATGATATCACAAATTTTTAACTGTAATATAATCTTTGGAAAGCAAGAGTAGACATTCCTGTGCTAGAATGAATAACATGTGGCACAATGCCAGATTGTCATGTATGTTTGAGGAAGTAAACAAAGCACAGACATTTAACCTGTTCTCTAGAGCATACAAATATTTACCTCTCCTTAGCAGATGTATAGAACCAGAAGTCTTTGAAGAATCACTTTAATAACAAGATGCATATGACACAGAAGTCACACTGTTCACATTATCACCAAGTTGCTTCTTTATGAAAATTAACATTTCCATTAAATACTCATGACAGAAGGTTAATTATTACATTGCTATAGAGAACATCTGTATCATCCCATTTAATGTTGTTCCACAGATACCTGAGACGTGATCATTTTTAAAGAACAAAAGTTCAAGATCATGATGACATCTTACAAACCACTTTTGTACTTCCAGGGTTGTGACATGGACACTGCAGTCTCCAGGGAGGAAATATGATATATTTCAATAGCAGCGTTAATCCATCCATGACAGTAGAGCTTTCATGATGTAAGCATCCCCATCCCCCCCATAGTAAAACAAAGAAGAAAATAACAAGTATGAAAGCCTTATATATGTATCTAATTAAACAGATTATGTACCATTGACATAAAATGTTAAATATGTTAGTACTGTCAGTTAAAACCTGAACTTCAGCAGAGACATTTTATAAAATGAGATCTGAGAAACATACTACACAGCAATAATTAAAGTTCTATGAAGTGAAAGAACTCTGAGTCCTGGAAAGATTATATAGCTTAGAGAAAATCCTCAAAACACATTTTGAGATAAAATGTTACTAAGATACTGATGAGAAACTTTAAGAAAAGTATATACTAGGTAGTCAATATGGATAAAAGAAATAGACACATGATACAGTTGCAGCTAGTGTCAGATTCCTTAGGACAATTGCCCAACTATGTAACAAATATATAAAACAAGCTGACTGATTTGAAAAATGTCAGTCATCTAAAGTAACTTCAGCAATTTCCTATGTAAAGTTCCACTTTACAGGGAATCATGGCACAAGATATTGTTCTTATGGAACCCTCATACACCAAAAATAATGGCACTTAGTCATGTTACCTTCCTTACAGAAGTTCCTTGCTTTGGGCTTATCATTAAGAAGGTATCAGGCAAGTTCTTCCCTAACTAGATGATTCCATGCTATATTTTGGATTCTTCATTTTTCAAAATGTCCCTTGCCTTATAATTACATTAAATTTATCTGGATACTTCTGGAAAGATTTACTACTCTAAATGTAGTTCATCACTAACACTAGTTTCATCTCTAATTTTATACTCCCACAAAAGTAACATATTTATAGTTTCCAGAAATTAAGACTTCCACATCATAGAGGCTTGGCTATTTTCCTACTTAATCCATATATAGTCAATTTAACTCCAAACTAAATTACATCTTTATTTAGTTACTTCATATTTTCCCACTATTTGAAATACATATGAAAATGAATCCTGCATGAGAGGAAGTATTTACCAAATGTCAAGGCTCTGCAACAGCAAGAAGTGCTCTTAATTATAAGCCTCCTCTCCAGATCCTCAGTTATCTATTCCTTACTGCACATATGAGTCCTACATAGGAATGGGTTTCATATGACACTTTCATAGATATATACATAATCTATTTTTATTATACTAATTTCCATCACTCTTTTTGTACTCACTCACTTCTGACCCTCTTCTTCTTCTGCAATACTCTCCTTATTATTCGTTCTTTTTTTCTCTTTTATTCTTTTCTTTTTTTAAATAATCCATTGTATTTTATTGATATTTCTTACAAGCTCCTTAGGAATGGATTGTTTCTTTGTTTGTTTGTTCATTTGGCTTTCAGGGGTCACATAACTAAAGAAAATATGTCTGCTGCCCCTGAAATCTCTTAACCTGATTGTAGCTATTTGAGATAGAATCTCAAAAGTCTCTTTGCATTAGCTACATTGGTTGGAACTCTGCTGAGAGGCATGAGCCCTCATGGATTCCTGTGAAATGGAACGGACATGCCCCAGATTTTGCAGATTTTGTGCTGATAGTCTATTTTGCTTTTCTGTTACTTTAATAAACATTGACCAAAACAAACTTGGTAGAGGAAAAAGATTTTAGATGACAGGTTATAGTCTCTCATGGAGGAAGTAAAGGCAGGAACTCAATGAAGGCAAATGCTTGAAGAATAAACCAATAGGAATGCTGCTAACTGGCTGGCTGTCAATGGACTTTTCAAATACCTTTCTTACATGACTCAGGCCTACTTAGTATGCAATAGAACTGCCCACAGTGAGTTGGGCCATTCTACATCAATTAGCAACCAAGAAAATTACTCAGACAGGCCAATAGAACAATTTGATCTAGCTATGTCTGCAATTCAGGCTACGTCTCGAAAACTGACTCTGGGTGTGTCAAATTGATAGCTGAAGCTAACTAGTAAATGCAATCGATGTGAGATCAAGAATATAGAACAATGTCATGCTCCAAGTTTGATACCTATTCACTCTACCCTTTCATCCTCCAGCTCTTGTATTCTTTTCTACCTCCTCATCCTCAAGGTTTCTGAAGCCTTGTTTCATCAGCCACTTGTTCTCAGGACTTTTACCAGTTAAAAACCACTATAGTTACCACTGCCCACTGTGAAATAGAGTTTTTTTTAACAAGAACTGACAGTGGGCAGTAATCTATGCATATAAAAATAACTATTTAGAAAATAAATAGGCATGTTATATCCATTCAGCAAAAGAAAAGCTTCCACATGATGATCTATAATCTCCTCAACCACAAGGTTATGAAAAATTTACACTACTTGTGTAGTGGTGTCTACATTTATTAGAGCATGATAATTCACCTACATTACTAAATGGCACTATTGAAAGAATGGAAATATTTCTAAATTATTTTAGTTTTTTTAGTGTATGTAAATGACTACATGAGTTCATCACTTGTGATTCTGGTGCCTCAGACCAGAACAGGTTATCAAATTCCAAGAACTGATTTATAGCAATTTATGTGTTGCCTTGTGGGTCGTGGAAGTTGACTTGGATCCTTTGAAGGAGCAACAAGTGCTCATAAGAGTCACACCATCTTTCTAATCATAATGCATACTTCTTTTCTGGGTGTTCCAGAATATTGCATGTGTGTTCCCAAGCTGAGTTAGGTTTTGATGGCCATGCTTCCCCAGCAGATTGCATGGTGTTCCCATTCGGCACCATACAATCTCACCAGCAGGCAGAGGGATTTCTCTCTCTATTCTAGATTAATTTCTCTGCACTTTGACCAAAGTTTGTAGTGTGTTCAGCTGTAAAATCATAGTATCTAGTTCTTATGGGCAACTATGCTATTTTTATTTCTGTTGCTGTGATAAAAGAGTACAACGAAATAGCAACATAAGGGAGAAAGGGGACTGTTCATTTTACAATTCCAAGCTAGATTCTATCATGACAGAGAAGTCACAATGTCAGGAGGGGAGAGAAGGTAATTATATCATATCCACCCCTAGCTGATGCAGAGAGAAAAAATTAAAGGATGTTTGTTTGCTTGTTTGCTTCCTCTTATCTTGTATGGTTCAGGAAAACCAGCCTAGGGCATGGTGTTACTCACAGGGGGCTGGGTCTTGCCATATTAATAAAATTAATAAGACAATTCTCCAGGCATGAGAGCATGGTAACCTAATATTAACAATCCCTCACAGATATTATTTTCCCATGTTATTTTAAGTTGTGTCAATTTGAAAACTAAAACTTATTTTAAGTTGTGTTAATTTCACAACAAAAATTGTGATAATAACCAAAGTAGTTGCAGTAACCTATGATATTTTGCCTCTCAGTGTATTCACTAGGACCAACTACCCATTCAGAAGTAGGTTACCCTTGGCTCAAACATTTTCATGTAATAGCTAATGGCTTTTGATAACAATTGTATCTACCTACCCACATGGAATGTTTTAATTTAAAATACCTTGGTGGTTGTTTAGAATCATTGTGTTCGTTTTCTTGTTAATCTATTATCTCCTACATCCTTATATTTAGTTGTTCTTACCTCCACTAACATTCCCAACCACGTTTTGCTCAAGCCTTACCTATCCTACTACCCTCCTGCACTTTCATAACAACTGAATGTTACTTCTCATGCCTCTTTCTCCTCCTTTTACATCTCATTTAGGTCAGACTTGTATCCCACATACTCATTCTCACTTAAACATATTTCTTTCTTAAAGATTATTTGATCTTAGTATGATCCAAAGTGAGTAAGTGGATGGACAATAGTTACCTTGCCATCACATGTCTAAATTGGGGATACTGTCAACTGTTCTCATTGACTCTGTTGTATATTTTCCTAGATCTCTGCTTTGAAAGATGCACTGGATATACTTTTGAAAATATAATTTAAGTACAAACATCTCTCTCTTCCCTTTCTCCCCTCCAAGACTACCATATATCATTTTCCACTCTCCTTCAAATTCGTGAAATATTTTTTCTAATTGTTATTCCATGCATATATGTGTATGTGTGAGTATGATGCAAATGTGTGTAAGTTTATATTTGTAAATATAACCTATTTGTTCTACATAATGTAACCTCTGTGTATGTTTTCAGTGTTAACTGTTTATCACTAGACATCTAATTAATGTGCTTTCTCAGGAGAAGGGCCAAGTCTTCCATTCCTAGCCTTACTTAGTTCCCTGTAGTACTTTGTGAAGCATGGAGGCCTCATGAGCCTCTCTATTCCCACTTTGGCATATCTGTTGGTGTTGTCACTGTTCAGCTTATATTTGGGTAGTCATATTGTTGAGACTTAATGTTTGTAGCCTTTGATATTAGTAGAACACACAACCTCACGCAGACTTCCTGATCCTCTGGTACAATATCTCCATCCTTTCTTCTTCAATGTCCTTTGAATCTTGCACATGAGAGAGTTTTGTACATGCATCCCTTCTAACTTAGTTCTCTATCTCTGTACTTAGATTAGTTATGATTTTTCTGGTATGGCCTCCCTTAGTTGCTAAGAGAAATTTCCTTGATTCATTGAATATTATATTTCATTCTCTGTCACAAAGATCCTTTACTTCCAAAAAAATTTTAGAAATATCATATATACAAAAAAAGAGAGAAGTGACAAATAATGGATGATTAAGGAAAACAAAACCAAGAGGAATCCAGTACATTTGAAGAAATAACTTAACAAAATACTTATTTACCTTCCATATACATTTAAGGAAAAGAGACTATGAATATGTCCAAGAACTCCTAGAGTTTATGGAAAAATAGAGAACTTCTTTAAGGAATGCAAAAAACCTGCTATATTCATGATTATATCATAATTGGATTTGTAAAAAAATAATCAAAAGGAACTACACACTCCTCATTTAAAAAAATACTAATAAAAGAAAAGATAAAAGAGGAGCAAATAGGGAGAGAAATGAGTTGTGAAATCATCTTATCAATTCAGAAGTAGAGGTTCTTTAAAGTCAGAGGAAGCTATCAGTCAAGGGATGAAGGTCAATCTCACATCTGACTCTCATTATGACAGCACTGAGGAGCAACAACTTGGATCACTAGTCTAAGAAGTAACTGATATGCTGATATCTCCAAAGTGACCACTGCAGATACTCTTTCATTATACTACTAGTAGCCCATCAATCATAAAAACCTTCCCATTATACATACTCAACCTACTACGAGAAATCATTACAAAATTATATCTTTCATTTTAGGTTCCTACTCTGAACATTTTGATGCCCCATGTAACACAGGGTTTGGGAGAATGGCTCAGTTGGTAAAGACACTTTTGAAAAACGTGATGACTTGAGTTAAATATCTAGGACCCATATGATAAACAGAGAACCAACTCCAACAAATTGGCATTTGTCATACACACTAGTGCCATAGCACCTGTTCAAAAACACACCTGCAAACACACACACACACACACACACACACACACACACACACAAACACACACACATACATAAAAATAAAAAAATACTATAAACATCAAATACAAATCTCATACTCTCAAAATAGATAATTATATTTAGTTTTCATAAAGTACATGAAGAGGTCTCTCAGGATTGGAGGAAATTTTGTGTAACCAGGCCAGCAGGATGAGGCAAATAATGTCACATTTAATAATATAAAAACTATCTCTAAGCCTAAAAAACAAGGATGCATATTAATTTACTGTCTATTATGTATAGTTGATTAGTTTTTATTGAGTATTAATTACATGTAGAATGAGGCTAAAACTAAGGATGTACAAAAAAATTGAAAGTCCTTTCTTCAAGGGCTTTGGATTTGCTTGTGTATTTAAGGCACACATATAAAAAAAACAGGAATAAATTATTTATTATATGAGTGAGGATCAACATCCAACTTGAGTGATGTAATCATAAGCTTCTGATTCTCTTTTATCTAAAATTCTCTCTTAAAAATGATTTAGAATGGAGTGTCTCTAAAGACAGTCAACCTCTAACATTATATAATTGTACTAACAGGAGTGGGCTCAGGGATGCTACACCACAGCAGGGGATGTAAAATCTAGCAGAAATGAAACAAAGATTAGCTCTGTCTGAAGTTTTAGACTTATCCATCACTAACTTTGAGACTGTTGGGCTAGATCTCATCCCCATTTGTCTCTAAATCTTCTGCATCACCTAGGAACTCTTCTTTCCCATTGTCTAAGTATTGATAGAGATTCACCTACAAGAATGATTTTTGAAGTTTTTACTGAATAATCTGTTAGAAATTTCATTTATGTTACCCCATCATTCATACCCCAGTTCATGAAAAGATAGTATGTAACTTCAACTTTTTTTCAAATCCTATTTTTAGTGATGGTTCTTAAACGTTTTAAACTCCCTTGTAGCCCACCACCCACCAGAGGTAGTGGAAAAGAAAGGATATGCTGAATTGGACCTGCTTAGAAAGGTTATTTGAAGTAACTCCTGTCTGTGCTATCTGAAAATCTACAGTTTAGTTCACAGGTTAGTAGGCAAGAGTCAGGTCAATCCACTTGGAAACACTTCACTGATATATCAGCAATCCAGTTTGGTAGAGTCAGGTTAGTAACAGTAGTTACTTGAACTAGCATAGACAGCCAGGCTTCAGCTTTGGCTTGAATGAGCAGGAGGGACCAACAGGAACACCAGGAAAAGTTCTGGGCTCTGCCTCTCTCAGAGAAGCAAGATCAGCAAAGACAGGAAACCCACAAGTGTTGTACAGTTAGCTATACCATCAAGCCAAGGTCATTCTCCATCAGTCTATTTAGTCCCATTTATACCCTCCAATCACAGCATGTCCTCCACATGCCTAGCACCAACATGGGTCTTGACTCTGCGTCGGTCTGGCTTCAGCAATGGTCTTGCATCAGCATGTGCATCCAATCAGCTTGAATTCAAGGAGTCCCTACAAATGAAGCTCAACTATACAATATAAGGTGGACCCATACATGCTTGTTGTTAGCAAACAATCCTTCATCACATATCCTTTCATGTGTTGGCTTTAGCAGAACATGCTGTCTCCTAATGTCAGCTTTAGTGAAATGTTCCTTCATGAGTCTGCCTTACTCTTTCACCTATGACCACTTTAGGAAAACATTCCTTTATGTGTTTGCCCCAGCAAAACACCTTCCAACACAACTGACTTTCCAAAGAACTCTTAAGTTTCCACTTCAGTAGCACCCAGAATGAGTGTAAGTGTGTGTGTGTGTGTGTGTGTGTGTGTGTGTGTGTTAGAATTCCTAGGAAATACTATTCTTCCTATTATACACTATTCTGAATGGAAAGTAACAGTGGTATTCTTCCCAATAACTGAATTCTGGCACAGTCAAAAAAGAGGTTGTTTTTTGTTATTATTGACATTCATTCATGAAGTCTAAAACTCCTAAGCATGAAGAAATGAAACAAATAGGAAGGCTCGGTAGAAGAAGGGAATTGCAATTGTTCTTTGGTGTGAGTAAATATGGGTTTTCCATATAGTCAGCTTCAAATCACTGCATGGTAGGAAAGTGGTGAGTCATTTTCTTTTAATGACTAAATAAATGAATGAATAAATAAATAAATCTGGGCAAATCAAAGCAAGGCACAGTTTCCAGTCTGTGATCATCTTCCCAGACAGATTTTCCATGGTATCTATTAGAGATCATGTTCCTGTCACTCTGATATCTGTGATTATCTTTCCAGAGGCATCTGTAGAGTATGAAAAAAAATTGATGTGGGGAGAATTAAAGAGTGTTTTTCTCCCCATCTTCATTTCCACCATACCTGGCTCCCCAGAACTGCATTTTTTCTTTGTATCTAGTAAGAAACCTCTCTTGAGTAAACTACACCCTTGTGAGAAGATTCCACCTCCCTAATTCCATCACTCATACACTCAATACATCTTTTTTCCTCATACTCTTTCTAATGACTTGAAATAGAAAAGAAGTTCCATATATTATTACCCTCAAGGTAGATCATCATGTATTGGCACATGAATGCAATAAAAAACTATGTAATGATTTATACATTATATTGTTAACTATACCCTTCGAATCTACCTAGTTTATACTGAGAATATGCTACTTGTTCTTGATGATATGGGATGGATCTGTCTATAGAATGTTTGCAAACAATTTAGGAAGCAGGAAATAAAATCAGACAATTTTAGAAAGCATAAACAATAAATTCTTCAAAAGGAACAAGCCCCAAAGATCCTGCCCTTATGTTGCACGTTTAACACCTCTTTTTATGCACAGAAAGAGACCTGCTAAGTGATATAGAATTTGCTTTCACTTTAACTTCTCCTGGCCTAGTAGTAGTGAACTGAGGGAAAGAACATAAGTATAAGAAATTAAATTGGTTTTAACTGTCCCAACTTCAAGACACCTTAAAACAAGCAGATAAAATCATAGATAAGTGAAGTCTGAAGTATCAACACAGAAGGCAAAATACTTTCATTGAGATTAACACATGAACAAGAGTGGATTAGAAAACTGATCTGCCATCACTTGCATAACCTGAAGTGACTATTATGAACTGTAGGAAAAAAGAGGTGTAAAAACAACGTAAAAGGTTGCTGGAGAAAAGTTTGAAAAGAACATTGACTACTTGTTCGGAGGACTCAGGTTTTTTCCTGGTATCCACATGGCAGTTCACACCCATCTATAGTTCATTATGAATGTATCTTTTACATCCTAAGAGAAAGAAACTTTTATTGGATTTCACAATTGTATTAATAATATACCTTGAGGTCATTTACAACTAGACTGAGTGGTTTTCTGCTGTATAGTCAGCCTGTTGAACCTACCATTAAATGAACATTCTTAACAGGTATAAGTGAGAAGGCAGTGAAACCATGAAATTAGACTACTCAGTCAGGTGGAAAGTAAGATTTATTGGGGATCAAACTGCCAAGATGATCTCTTAGGCCAAAGAGAAGCAAGATGAGGAAAAATCAAGTTGATTGCATGTAGTACTGAGTATGGTGTGGTTCTTTGAGTAGATATAGATTATTTGGATTGACCTAGAGCTTGATTTTCTTTGTTTGTTTGTTTTGTTTTGTTTTTTTTTTTTTGTTTGTTTTCTGAGACAGAGTTTCTCTATGTAGCCCTGGCTGTCATGGAACTCACTCTATAGACCAGGCTGGCCTCAAACTTAGAAATCTGCCTGCCTCTGTCTCTCAAGTGCTGGGACTAAAGGCTTGCACCACCACTGAACCGCTTGATTTTCTTGATGGAGGTAGTTGAACTTTGGGATGCATTAAGGGAGGTCCTGGTAAACAGAATCCCTACTTGATGAATTTCAGAGGAATTTTAAATTTAAGTGTATGCACATGCATTAACAATGGTCTTTTTTATAGATCGGAGTCCTTTCGTTTAGGATATTGTAATCAGATTTTCCATTTTAGGGGTTCCACTTTGGACTTAACATTCCAGCTTTTTCTTGATAGGGTAGCCTTCTTGATTTCATGCTTATTGATGGCTTAATGGGGAATAAGGGCTCTGGAACTCTAGTCTAAATCTGGGGCTCAAGCTCACAGCTGATGACAGAAAGCTGTAGCAAATTCTATAAGAAGTATCAGGCTTACTGACTATGAGGGTTTTCACTAATTCTCAACTCAAGGAACTTAGAGAGGCAGGGAATCATTATAATCATTAATATGAGAAAAATAGAAACCAGTGGACACCGGAGTGGTAGAACCTAGGGCTCCAAAAATGACCATAGAGAGAATCTGGAGCATACCTTTAAGAGCTGTTGTTTGTAAGCCAGTTTGTGTACATTTTTAGTACAGTTTTCCTCTTGGCCATACTAGCTCACATAGTAGCAATAGGCTTCAATGAGGAAGAGGCAGCTGCCTCCTCTTCTAGTTGTCAACAAGTCAGGGCCTTTCAATATTGAAGGACTACTGAGGTTAGGGAGGTGAACTGGTTTGGATTCCTCACATTGATTCCAGCATGGTATCTACCAGCTAACTGGAAATCTGCTTGAGAAAGCTACAGATCATCAGTAGAAAGTAAGGTATGCCCATAGGTCCCAGATACTAGCTAACAGAATCCTTAGCTTTTGAGTTACTATTGTATGTTGATACATTCATAAGTGTTTATCTAACTGCTAGAATGATGTTAGGGACATAGAGAGGTAGAAAACAAATGGCTAGTAAGAGGCATAATGATGCCCCAGAATAATTTGTCTTAGAACATGAAATAGTCTAACTTCTTTGTTTTTTTTCCTTCCTTTTAAAATTATTAATTATTTTATTCATTTATATCCCAAATGTTTCAGCCCCAAGTCCCCCCCTGCAGAATTCTTTCTTCCAATTCCTCTTCCCCTTTACCTCTGAGAGAGTGCCCCCCAAGAATCCCCTCCCTAGGGCATCAAGACTCTATAAGACTAGGCTTATCCTCTCCCTCTCCTACTGAGGCCAGACTAACAGTCCTTTGCTACATATATGTCTGGAGCCCTGGACCATGTATGCTCCTTGGCTGTGGTGCTTAGATTCTGGGAGCTCCCGGGAGACCAGGTTAGTTGACACTGTTGGGTTTCCTATGGAGTTGCCATTCCCTTCAGTTCCTTCAATCCTTCCCCTATCTCTTCCATAGGGGTTCCAAACTCAGTCCAATGTCTCATTGTGAGTATCTGCATCTGTCCCATGGCTGCTGGTAGAACCTCACCCTGCTAGGCTCCTGTCTGCAAGCACAACAGAGCACTAGTAATAGTGTCATAGTTTGGTACCCACCCAGGGGATCTATTCCAAGTTGGCTGGTCAAGTTTCTGTATCCATTCTTCTGTTGAGGGACATCTGGGTTGCTTCCAGTTTATGAATACTGTGACTAAGGCTGCTATTCACATAGTGGAGCATGTGTCTTTGTGGTATGGTGGAGAATCTTTTGGGAGCTGTATAGCTGGGTCTACCTTTAGAAATATTTCCAATTACCTAAGAAACCAACAGATTAATTTCCAGAGTAGTTGTACCAGTTTGAAATCCCACTAACAATGGAGGAGTATTCTTTCTCCACATTCTTGAAAGAATATACTATCCCTTAGGTTTTGTTCTTCACCATCTTAATTGGTGTAAGGTAGAATCTTAGAATTGTTTTGATTTGCGTTTTCCTGAAGATGTTTACATTTCTTTAAGTGCTTCTAGGCCATTCAATATTCCTCTAGTGAGAATTCTCTGTTTAGCTCTGTACCCCAGTTTTGATTGGGGTATTTGGGCTTAACCTTGGCCAGAGTTACTCCCTAGCTACTTCCTAGCAACAGATAATCAAAGATTACCTGAAGAGGATTGCAACCCCATAGGAAGAACAATATCAACTAACTTGACCACCCAGACTAAAGCACCAACCAAAGAATACACATGGAGGGACCCACAGCTCTAGCTGCATCTGTAGCAGAGGGTGGCCTTATATAGCATCAGTGGGAAGGGAGGCCCTTGGTCCTGTGAAGGGGTGGTGATGCCCCAATGTAGGGGAATGCTAGGCAGGAGTTGGTGGGTGGGAGGGGGAGCACCCTCACAGAAGCAGGGGAAGGGGGATGGGAGGATGGGAGTTTTTGGAGGGGAAACTGGGAAAGGGGATAACATTGGAAATGTAAATAAATTAAATATTCAATAAAAGAAAAGAAAAAAGGAGATATATCAATGATCAACGATTGTTTGTTCCTGTTCTTTTGTTGTCTCAGGTGGTAATATGTGTGTGTAATTCTCTTCTTTCAGATTTGCTGTGAGTTAATTATTTTCTTGTGTTTGCTTGGGTGTAGTTACCTTCCTTGTGTTGGGATTTTCTGTCTAGTATCCTATGTAGGGCTGGATTAATAGAAATATTTTGTTTAAATTTGGTATTGTCATAGAATATTTTTATTTCTTCATCTATGGTGAATGAGAGTTTGGCTGGGTATAGTATCCTGGGCTAGCATCTGTGGTCTCTTAGGGTCTGTCAAACATCTCTCCAGAATGTTCTGGATTTTAGAGTCTCTGTTGAGAAGTCAGATTTAATTCCTACAGGTCTGCATTTATATGTTACTTGGCCATTTCCATTTACAGCTTTTAGTATTATTTCTTTGTTCTGTATATTTAGTGTTTTGATTATTATGTGGCCAGAGGATTTGATTGTATGGTCTAATCTATTCAGTGTTCTGCAGCCTTCTAAAACTTTTATTGCTATCTTTTTCTTTTTCTTTTTTTTATTAGATATTTTCTTTATTTACATGTCATATGATATCTCCTTTCCCAGTTTCCCCTCTGGAAAAAAAAAGAAAAAAAGAAAAGAAAAATAAATAAAAGAAAAAAAATAAAAGAAAATAAAAAACAAATCCTGTTCCCTCCCCTCTTCCTCTACTCACCAATCCACCCTCTCCTGCTTCCTGAAAAGTTTACTTCTATGATTTTGTTTAAGATATTTTCTGGCCCTTTGAAATATGAATCTTCACATTCTTCCATTCCTATTAATCGTAGGTTTGGTCTTTTCATTGTATCCCAAATTTCCTGGATGTTTTTGGTTAGGAATTTTTGATACTTGACATTTTCTTTAACCTATGTATCAATATCTTCTATGGTATCTTCTATGCCTGAGATTCTCTCTTCCATCTCTTGTATTCTGTAAATGATGCTTGTGTCTGTGATTACTGTTTCTTTCCTAGGTTTTACATCTCCAGAGTTGGCTCCATTTGTGATCTCATTGTTTCTATTTCTATTTTTGGGTCTTGAGTTGTTTTGTTCAATTTCTTCACCTGTTTGATTATATTTTCCTGTATTTCTTTATGGGAATTACTCATTTCCTCTTTAAGGTCTCCATCCTGTTTGCTTGTGTTTTTCTGTATTTCTTTAAGGGAATTATTCATATCCTCTGTTAAGACCTCTATAATCCTCATGAGATGGAATGTAAGGTCAGAATCATTCTTTCCATATGTGTTTGGATATCCAGGGCTTGCTGTGGTATGACACCTGGGTTCTGATGGTGCCAAATTGCATTAGTTTCTGTTGATTATGTTCTTGCCCTTGCCTTTTGCCATCTTATTTTCACAAGTGTTAACGTGCCTAAGTATTTTGGGAAGGCTTCCTAGAAGTCAGGTGGAACTATGTGTCTTGGGTTATAGCAGATGTCCTGGGAGACAGGCAACGCTGTCTCTTGTTAGAGCAGGGCTCCTGTGTCCCTGGTTGGAGCAATTCTACTGGACAAGTCAGGACTGTGGTGAGGGGAGCAGGCATGCTAATGAGCCACTGGTATAGGTGGAGATGCATACCAGAAGGGTGATTGGCATATTCTAAGTTCTGACTTAATACAAGTTCTAATGAGTTATGCCTCTCCAGCTTCTACTAAGAAACTTTTGTTTAGATGCTTTTCTGTACTGTTTGGAAAAATTGAAATGTCTTATAAGGATAACTGGCATCATTAACTTAATAAAATACCTATCTATCCAGGAAATTTTATTAAAGTCTATTTATCCTGTTTACTTTGATGACTGCAAACATCCACTCCATTTTAAAAACATTTATTATAATTCTGTATAAAGGATTTTGGATATATAGCTTCTTTCAATATGTTTACTTTTCATTTAACCATTTATGAATAGCTATTTCTTTAGTTTAACATGAAAATGAACATTAGAGAGCTAATGGTGCACCTGACCCTTAAGAGACTGGCAACCCCAGAGAGTTTAGAGGTCAGGAGGGGTGGGGTTGGGGGCATCCACTTGGAGACAGGGGGGTGGGAAATAGATATGGGATGTGGAGCAGTTGGATGGTGTCTCAGGTGGAGAAGGGGAATGGAATATGGAGTGTAAAAAATAAATTAATTAAAATAAAAAGTGCCGGGCAGTGGTGGCACACGCCTTTAATCTCAGCACTTGGGAGGCAGAGGCAGGTGGATTTCTGAGATTACCTAAGAAAGCAATAAATGTTGAAACTGTGACAAGACAACCATATGAATGGGAAAAAAAACATCTCTTCTCATTATTTGTTTCAGCAATTTGAATATAAAATATTCCCCTTAGGTTCATGAGTTTGAACACTTAATCCCCAGCTGGTGACACATTTGAAAGGCTATGAATCCTGTATGATGTAAAGCCTAGCTGGAGGAAGTGACTCACAGAAACAGGTATTGAGGATGGCACTACTTCCAGGTTTCTTTTTATCTGCTATTCCCCTAAGTGTGAAAAAGCAGAGAGTCCCAGCCAAACACCCCTCAAGTCGTGGAGCTGTTATGTTCTTGGGCTTCCCTCCACTGCTCTTAAACTGTCAGCTCAAGCAAGCCTGTACTCCTAAGTTGCTACCACTCAGTTATTTGTTCAAAGAAACACGAAAAATATGCAAAGCAGTCCTCATATTGGATTTTATTTCTTTCCTTCATTTTAATTCACAGGAATTTAATCCAGTTTGGAAACAGCTTTTCTAATAAAAACAAGCAAGCCATATTAGTCATGAAAATACTGTAACTTTAGTTCAAAATAAATATTATTGAATGTATAAGTCAACCAAATATTGTCTAAATGATTCCTGAGAATGTAGAAGAGAAGCAATATTAATTTGGAGGGACAAGTGTATTTCCTTATTATCTTCAAAAGGAACAATATAAACAACTATCAACTTCAAGTTTAAAAAGATTATTTTTGAAACCTCATTTATAGATTAAATGTAATTCAATACCACTGAGAATAAAATTTTCTGCAGTGGAAATCTTAGAGATTTTAGTAACTCACAACACATTTAATGGGGCATATATGAGCATTCGTGAAGTTGGAAATAAACTAAAATATTAGCAATTACAGTAAAAAAAAAAAGATTATCATTTAATGATGATACTATATTCTCCTTTACAAGAAGCTCCTTTCACCTTCTCAAAAAGTCAGTTATATAAAATTTATTGGGAATAAAAATTATGAAAATTGATTACTGGCTTTTAGTATGATTTATTTATAGTTATTCAAGGTTAGCCTAAAGAAAACCGAAGAAAACCAAGTCAAGTAAGAAACTTTGAGATTCTAGGGAGAGTAAAAGTTTCAAAGAATGTGATAAGATTTACTGAATCAAAAAGAAAGGAAAGAGGGGTAAAGAATGAATGAATACTTTTCTTTCAGAGTACCAGAATTGGTTCCTACCACTCATATCAGGAAGCTTACAACAACCTATAACTCTAGCTGAAGGTTTCCTGTTACAACTGCCTTTTCTGGCTTCCATGAGTAATTGTATTCACATGTGGAGATTCCCAAACCTACACACAGACATATATATACTTGTATATTAAATAAAATATACTATCAACCAAAATATATTGAAAGAGCTGGGGAAGAACATTTCATACTCACCAAGGAAGAAAAGATCAAGATGAACTTTTGATTCTGAAAATCTGTGCCGAAATGCAAGAGTGCCCACATTTGTAAAAGAAATATTTCTATAGCTCAATACACACAATTGAACTTTACACAATGATAGTGGGAGACTTCAACATCCCACTCTCATCAATGGACAGAACATGGAAACAGAAACTCAACAGAGACACAGCAAAACTAACAGAAGTTATGAAACAAATGCTTTTAACAGATATCTACAGAATATTTGGGCCTAAAGAAAAAGAATATACCTTTTTATTAAAATCTTATGGTACCTTCTACAAAACTGACCATATAATTGGATACAAAACAAGCCTCAACAGATACCATATGCTTGAAATAATCCCATGAATTCTATCAGATCACCACAAACGAAGGCTGTCTTCAATAACAACAAAAACAACAGAAAGCCCACATACTCATGGAAACTGAATAATTCTCTACTCAGTGATAAGTTGGTCAGGGAAGAAATAAAGAAAGAAGTTAAAGACTTTCTAGAATTTGAATCTGAACCGCAGTTTCACAAACTGGGTTCTCTCAGCCAGGAGGGAACTAAGGACCTGAAATAGAGGGTTCGAAATGCAAAGAGAAATCACGAAGCCAAGTTGAGTCCCAATCAAGGCTTCACTTTACTTAGAATAAGCCGAGGTTTTTATAGTCACAGGAGAAACAGAAACCAAGTCTCTAGATTGCATGATATTTGCATACTGCAAAAAAAGGTTCAGGTGCCAAGGTTCCCAGGTTCAGAAGATCTTCAGGCAGTGGGTGTGCTCAGGCAGCTTTTTCAAAGATAACTGATAGTCTGCATCTGTCCCAGCTCCCCAGGTGTTAGCCTTCCAGCAGAGACTCCCAGAAGTCCAGTGACTGAGGGGAAAGGGGAGGTAACAAGAATTTAACAAAAATGAAGGCACAACATACTTAAACTTATAGGACAAAATGAAAGTAGTGCTAAGAGAAAAATTCATAGCTCTAAATTCCAATAAATAGTAACTAATAAAGAAATTGGAGACAGCATACACTAGAAGCATAATAGCACATCTGAACACTCTAAAACAAAAAGAAACAAAAATATCTAAGAGGGATAGACAGAGGAAATAATCAAACTCAGGGATAAAAATCAACCAAGTAGAAACAAAGAACTAGGAGCTGGTTCTTTGAGAAAATCAACAAGATAGATAAACCCTTAGTCAAACTAACAGAGAGCAAAGAACCAATATCCAAATTAACAAAATCAGAAATTAAAAGCAAGACATAACAACAGAAACTGAAGAAATAAAAAAAAATCACCAGAACCTACTATAAAAGCCTATACTCAACAAAACTGAAAAATCTGATGAAATGGACTATTTTCTAGAACAGGTACCAAAGTTAAATCTGAATCAGATAAACTATCTAAAGGATCTCATAACTCCAAAAGAAATAGAAGCCATCATTCAAAGTCCCCCAACCAGCCAGGCAGTGGTGGTGCACACCTTTAATCCCAGCAGTTGGAAGGCAGAGGCAGGTAGATTTCTGAGTTTGAGGCCAGCCTGGTCTACAGAGTGAGTTCCAGGACAGTCAGGGCTACAAAAACAAAAACAAAAACAAACAAACAAAAAAAAATGTTTCCCAACCAAAAAAAAAAAACCCAGGGCCAGATGGTTTTAGTTCAGAATTCTATCATATCCTCAAAGAACACCTAATACTTCTCAAACTATTCCACAAAATAGAAACAGAAGGAACATTACCTAATTTGTTCTAAGCCACTGTTATACTGATACCTAAACCACACAAAGACCCATAAAAGGAAGAGAACATCAGATCAATTTTGCTTATGATGCAAAAATACTCAATAAAGTTCTTTCAGATCTAATTCGAAAATACTTCAAAGCAATCATTCACTAGGATCAAAGAGGCTTCATTCCAGAGGTGCAGAGATGGTTTAATATATGGAAATCCATCAGTGTAATCCACTATATAAACAAACTCAAAGAAAAAAAATCACATGATCATTTCATTACATGCAGAAAAAAACCTTACCTCTTATATTGGAGAGATAAAAAATATTAGAGAGAACAGTAATTTAAGGTCTCAACCTAAACATAATAAAAGTAATATACAGCAAAATAATAGCCAACATCATATTAAATGGAGAGAATCTTGAAGCAATACCATTAAAATCAGGGACAAGACAAGGCTGTGTACTCTGCCTATTTATTAAATATAGTGCTCAAAATTCTTATAGAGCAATTAGACAACAATAGGATATCAAAGGCATACAAATTGGAAAGGAAAAAGTTAAGGTATTATTTGCAGGTGATATGAAAAATGACCAGAAATATTCTACCAGAGAACTCCTACACCTAAAATACAACTTGAGCAAAGTGACTTCACAATAGTCACAAATAATATAAAATATTTTAGTGTACATCTAACTAAGCAATCACAAGAACTTCAAGCCTCTCAAGAGAGGAATCAAAGAAGTCCTCAGAAGACTGAAAAATCTCCCATGCTCAGAGATAGTTAGGATTAACATAATAAAAATTGCCATTTTACCAAAAGCAATCTACACATTCAATGCAATCTCCATCAAAAAATTCCACTCACAGAGACATAAAGAGAAACTCTCAGCTTTATCTGGAATAACAAAAATCACAGGATAGTAAAAATAATTCTCAACAACAAAAGAACTTCTGGAGGAATCATCATCCCTGACCTCAAGCTTTACTACAGAGCAGTACTGATAGAAACAGTATGGTATTGGTACAGAGACAGACAGGTAGATCAGTGTAATAGAATTGAATACTCACAAAGAAACTTACACACTCTGGTAACTTGATCTTTGACAAAGTAGCCAAAACCGTACAGGGGGAGGGAGGAAGCATTTTTAACTAATGGTGCTGGACTTACTTCAGGTCTGCATGTAGAAGAATGCAAATTGACCCATTCTTATCTCCTTGTACAAAGCTCAAGTTCAAGTAAATCGAGGACCTCCACATAAAACCAGACATGCTGAATCTAACAGAAGAGAAAGTGGTAAAGAACCTCAAACACATTAAAACAGAGGAAATTTTCCTGAACAGTACACCAACGGCTCATGCTCTAAGACTGACACTTGACAAATGGCACCTCATGAAACTGCAAGTCTTCTGTAAGACAAAGGACATAGTCAACAACACAAACTAGCAGCCTACAGATTGAGAAAACATCATTACCAACCCTACTTCCAATAGAGGGCTAGCATCAAAACGATACAAAGAACTCAAGAAACTACACTCTAGAAAAAAGAAATAAACCAATTAAAATGTGGAATACAGAGTTAAACAAAGAATTTACAACTGAGGAGTCTCTAATGGCTGAGAAGCACCTAAAAAAAATTCAACATCCTTAGTCATTAGGAAAATGAAAATGAAAATGACCCTGAGATTCCACCTTACACCAATCAGAATGACTATGATCAAAACAGACAACAGTAGATTCAGGTGTTGACATGGAGAAAGAGGAACACTCCTCCATTGTTAGTAGGAATGCAAGCTGATAAACTGACTTTGGAAGTCAATCTGGTGTTTTCTCAGCCAATTGTAGATAATTCTACGTTAAGACCCACCCATACCACTCTTTGATATATACCCAAAGATACTCCAACATATAATAGGGACATATGCTCTACTATGTTCATATCACCCTTATCTATAATATCCAAAAACTGCAAA
>JADRCD010143820.1:16445-36116 GCA_019843815.1 Montemys delectorum | reverse complement strand
TTAGTGGGATTGCTTCAAGTTTCTCTCCATTTAGTTTGATGTTGGCTCCTGGTTTTCTGTACATTGCTTTTACTATGTTCAAATATGGGCCTTGAATTCCTGATCTTTCCAAGACTTTTATCATGAAGGGATGTTGGATTTTGTCAAATGCTTTCTCAGCATCTAGTGAGATGATCATATGGTTTTTTTCTTTGAGTTTGTTTATGTAGTGAATTACGTTGATGGATTTCTGTATATTGAACCATCCCTGTATCCCTGGGATGAAGCCTACTTGATCATGGTGAATGATCATTTTGATGTGTTCTTTGATTTGGTTTGCAAGAATTTTGTTGAGTATTTTTGCATCGATATTCATAAGGGAAATTGGTCTGAAATTTTCTTTCTTCATTAGGTCTATGTGTGGTTTAGGTATAAGAGTAATTGTGGCTTCATAGAACAAATTGCATAGAGTACCTTCAGTTTCTATTTTGTTGAATAATTTGAGGAGTATTGGCATTAGGTCTTCTTTAAAGGTTTGATAAAACTCTGCACTAAAACCATCTGGTACTGGGCTTTTTTTGGTTGGGAGATTATTAATGGCTGTTTCTAATTCATTAGCAGATTCAGATCATTGATCTGATCTTGATTTAACTTTGGTACCTGGTATCTGTCTAGAAAATTGTCCATTTCATCCAGGTTTTCCAGTTTTGTTGAGTATAAGCTTTTGTAGTAGGATCTCATGATATTTTGGATTTCCTCAGTGTCTGTTGTTATGTCTCCTTTTTTATTTCTGATCTTGTTAATTAGTAAACTATCTCTGTGCCCTTTAGTTAGTCTGGCTAAGGGTTTATCTATTTTGTTGACTTTCCCAAAGAACCAGCTCCTGGTTTGATTGATTCTTTGTATAGTTCTTTTTGTTTCTATTTGGTTGATTTCAGCCCTGAGTTTGATTATTTCCTGACTTTGACTCCTCTTGGGTGAATTTGCTTCTTTTTGTTCTAGCGCCTTCAGATGTGCTGTCAAATTGCTGGTGTATGCTCTCTCCAGTTTCTTTTTGGAGGCATTTAAAGCTATGAGTTTTCCTCTTAGGACTGTTTTCATTGTGTCTCATAGGTTTGGGTATGTTGTGGCTTCATTTTCATTAAACTCTAGGAAGTCTTTAATTTCTTTCTTTATTTCTTCCTTGACCAAGTTATCATTGTGTAGAGTGTTGTTAAGCTTCCATGTGTAGATGTGGGCATTCTATTGTTTATGTTGTTATTGATGAGCAGCCTTAGTCCATGGTGATCTGATAGGATACAAGGAATTATTTCAATCTTCTTGTATCTGTGGAGGCCTGATTTGTGACCAATTATATGGTCAGTTTTGGAGAAGGTACCATGAGGTGCTGAGAAGAAAGTATATCCTTTTGTTTTAGGATAAAAAGTTCTATAGATATCTGTTAAATCCATCTGTTTCGTGACTTCTGTTAGTCTCACTGTGTTCTTGTTTAGTTTCTGTTTCCATGATCTGTCCATTGCAGAGAGTGGGGTGTTGAAATCTCCCACTACTATTGTGTGTGGTGTAATGTGTGCTTTGAGCTTTAGTAAAGTTTCTTTTATGAATGTAGATGCCCTTGCATTTGGAGCATAGAGGTTCAGAATTTAGAGTTCCTCTTGGTAGATCATACTTTTGATGAATATGAAGTGTCCCTCCTTATCTTTTTCATCACTTTAGCGTGAAAGTCGATTTTATTCAATATTAGAATGGCTACTCCAGCTTTTTTCTTGAGACCATTGGCTTGGAGAATTGTTTTCCAGCCTTTTGTTCTGAGGTAGTGTCTGTCTTTGTCACCTAGGTGAGTTTCCTTTATGCAACAAAATGTTGGGTCCTGTTTACATACCCACCCTGATTTTCTGTTCCTTTTTATTGGTCAATTGAGTCCACTGATGTTAATAGATATTAAGGAAAAGTCATTGTTGCTTCCTGTTAGTTTTGTAGTTAGAGCTGGCATTCTGTTCATGTATCTATCTTCTTTTAGTTTTGTTGGAAGATTACATTTTTGCTTTTTCAGAGGTGTAGTTCCCCTCCTTGTGCTGGAGTTTTCCATTTATTACCCTTTGAAGGGCTGGATTTGTGGAAAGATATTGTATAAATTTGGTTTTGCCATGGAATACTTTGGTTTCTCCATCTATGGTGATTGAGAGTTTTGCTGGGTATAGTAGTCTAGGCTGGCATTTGTGTTCTCTTAGGGTCTGTATCACATCTGTCCAGGATCTCTTCTAGCTTTCATAGTCTCTGGTAAGAAAGTCTGGTGTAATTCTGATAGGTCTGCCTTTATAACTTGACCTTTTTCCCTTACTGCTCTTAGTATTCTTTCTTTGTTTTGTGCATTTGGTGTTTTGACTATTATGTGGCGGGAGGAGTTTCTTTTCTGGTCCAGTCTATTTCGAGTTCTGTAGGCTTCTTGTATGTTCATGGGCATCTCTTTCTTTAGGTTAGGGAAGTTTTCTTCTATAATTTTGTTGAAGATATTTACTGGCCCTTTAAGTTGGGAGTCTTCACTTTCTTCTATACCTATTATCCTTAGGTTTGGTCTTCTCATTGTGTCCTGAATTTCCTGGATGTTTTGGGTTAGGAGTTTTTTGCATTTTGCATTTTCTTTGACTGTTCTGTCAATGTTGTCTATGTTATCTTCTGCCCCTGAGATTCTCTCTTCTATCTCGTGTATTCTGTTGGTGATGCCTGCATCTATGTTTCCTGACTTTTTTTCTAGGATTTCTAACTCCACAGTTGTCTCTTTTTGTGATTTCTTTATTGTTTCTACTTCAATTTTTAGGTCTTGGATGGACCTAAAAATTTACTCAGTTCCTTCACCTGTTTGTTTGTGTTTTCCTGCAATTCCTTAAGGGATTTTTGAGTTTGCTCTTTAAGTGCTTCTACTTGTTTACTTGTGATCTCCTGTAATTTTTTATGGGCTTTTTTTGTTGTTGTTTCCTCTTTAAGGGCTTGTACCTCTTTACCTGTGTTCTCCTATATTTCTTTAAGGGAGTTATTCATGTCCTTGTTAAGTTCTTCTATCAGCATTGTGAGATATGATTTTTAGATCCAAATCTTGCTTTTCTGGTGTTTTGGGATATCCAGGACTTGCTGCAGTGAGAGTACTAGGTTCTGATGAAGTCAAGAAGTCTTGGTTTCTGTTGGTAGGATTCTTGGGTTTGCCTTTCGCCATCTTTGATCTCTGGTGATAGATGCTTGGTGTCTCTGACTAGAGCTTGTCCTGTCCCTGCCACCTTGCAACTCCTCTGTGACTTTTGAGGCCTGTGCCTCCCTGCTGGTCCCACCTGAATCTCTGGGTTAAAGCATGTCCTGGAGGCAGACCCTCCACTATCAAGGAAGGGGCAGAGATAGTCTCTGATCCAGCTCTGTCACTTGGAAGCTGAGAGGATCCTGTCCCTGCTGCCTTGTGCCTCCCCTGCTACTCTTCAGGCCTGTGCCTCCCGGCTGTTCCTGCCTTAGAAAGTCACTGTAGAGAAAATGGCAGATCTCACCTGAGTCTCTGGGCTGAAGCATGCCCTGGAGGCAGGCCCTCCACTAGCAGGGAAGGGGCAGAGATGGTCTCTGATCCAGCTCTGTCTCTCGGAAGCTGAGAGGATCCTGTCCCTGCAGACTTGCACCTCCCCTGTGACTCTTGAGGTTAAAATATGTTTTTAAACATTAACAAATTCAGACAAATTGAAATGTAACTTTTCTCATCATAATGCAATAAAAGTTAAAAAATAAAAAAAAAATTAAAAAAAAAAAGAAGAGAGAATCTCAAGGGCAGAAGATGCCTTAGAAAACATTGACACAACAGTAAAAGAAAATGAAAAATGCAAAAAACTAATGATTCAAAACATCCAGGAAATCCAGGATACAATGAGAAGACCAAACCTAAGGATAATAGGTATAGAAGAGAGAGAAGATTCCCAACTTAAAGGGTCAGTGAATATCTTCAACAAAATGATAGAAGAAAACTTCCCTAACCTAAAGAATGAGATGCCCATAAACATACAAACAGCCTACAAAACTCCAAAAAGTTTGGACCAGAAAAGAAATTCCTCCTTTCACATAATAATCAAAACAACAAATATACTAAACAAAGAAAGAAGATTAAAAGTAGTTAGGGAAAAATGTCAAGTAACATATAAAGGCAAACATATCAGAGTTACACCAGACTTCTTGCCAGAGACTATGAAAGCTAGAAGATTCTTAGCAGATGTCATACAGACCCTAGGAGATCACAAGTGCCAGCCCAGGCTACTATACTCAGCAAAACTCTTAATTACCATAGGTGGAAGAAAACAAGATATTCCATGACAAAACCAAATTTACACAATATCTTTCCACAAATCCAACCCCACAAAGGGTAATAGATGGAAAATTCCTGTACAAGGAGGAAAACTACACCCTAGAAAAAGCAAGAAAGTATTCTTCTATCTACAACCCCAAAAGAAGATAGTCACACAAACATAATTCCACTTCTAACAACAAAAATAACAGGAAACAACAATCACTATTCCTTAATATCTCTTAGCATCAATGAACTCAATTCCTCAAATAAAAAGACAGAATAACAGAGTGGATACATAAACAGGACCCAGCATTTTGTTGCATACAGGAAACAGACTTCAGTGACAAAGACAGACACTACCTCAGAGTAAAAGGCTGGGAAAAATTTTTCCAAGCAAATAGTCCCAAGAAACAAGCCGTAATAGCCATTCCAATATCGAATAAAATCAACTTTCAACCAAAAGTTATCAAAAAAGATAAGGAAGAACACTTCATTCGCATCAAGGGAAAAATCTACCAACAAGAATCCTCAATTCTGAACATCTATGCTCCAAATGCAAGGGCATCCACATTCATAAAAGAAACTTTACTAAAGCTCAAAGCACACTTTGCATCTCACACAGTAATAGTGGGAGACTTCAACACCCCACTCTCATCAACGGACATATCATGGAAACAGAAACTGAACAGTGACACAGTAAAACTAACAGAAGTGATGGACCAAATAGTTTTAACATTTCATCCTAAAGCAAAGAATATACTGCCTTCTCAGCACCTCATGATAACTTCTTCAAAATTGAACACAAAACAGGCCTCAACTGATACAAGAAGATTGAAATAATACCATGCAGCCTATCAGATCAGCAAGGCCTAAGGCTGGTAAGGAATTTTCTTAATTATAATATCTGAAGCATAAAAACCTAAATGGAGGCTATTCCTTCTGGTGGCAGCCCAGATTTTAAAAAAGGCATGGATGAAGGAAGCTTTGCTTTGTTCCTTGCTTGCCCTCACTCTTGCTGGAAAACACATCTATCCTGTTGCTAGGTATTCCTTGCTCTGTATTAGAATTATGTACTTTGAGATTCCAATGTAGACTGAAGATTAGCATCTCTCTAGAATCTTCTAAGCCACATAGATGTTCAGAGCCAGAGGAGTGCAGAGATATCTAGTTTTATACTGAAAAATTGGATCTTTGGTCTTTCTGACTGGAGACAGCCTATTTTAGATTACCTGGACCATACTCATATATACCTTGAATCACACACAGAGACATAGACACAGACACAGACACAGACACACACACACACACACACACACACACACACACACATGTACACACACACTTATTCTATCAGTTCTGTTCCTATATAAAACCCTGGTCAATATACCCCACAACCAAGGGAACAATCACCAGAGTGAAGACAGACCCTAAGAAATGGACACAGTTCTGCTGTCTATACACCAGACAAGGCATCAAAATCCAGGACGTACAAGTAATTGTGAAAAGTAAAGCAAAAAAAGTAAACATCCATCAATAAATGGGTTTGTGAATTTGATAGACAACTTTCCAAATAAAATACAAATAATGAATAAATAATTTTAAAGAGTGCTCGGCATTCTTTGCCATCAGAAAAAAAAATGCAAGTTTTGAATTTCTTTTTTCGTTTGTTTGTTTGTTTGTTTTTTATTTAGTAGAGCTTAAAATCTTGGCTCTTACTGTGGTAACTTGATACAAGAGTTACAAACATCACACAAAGCATTCAATCTTACTCTTTGTTGTTCTCTTACAAACCTCCTCCCAATTTAATTTTCTACATTTCTTTTGGTTATATAAATACTTTTAAAATGTGTAAGCTGTTCTAGAAACCATAGTATAGTGTAAAAATATGAAATAAACAATACTACTAATAGAGATGCTGAGATAGAAGAAACAAGATCTCAAGACAATTATGTTGTACACAGCAAGACACTGTCACGAACAAACAAGTGGAAAGTGTATATGAATTGTATAATATTGGACCTATTTCTTCAATTACCAAATTAGAGAGACCATTGGATGACAGTCAACAAATTTCTAATTCCTCATATTTTTAGATTTCAATCTATTAGGCTATGTTGGTAATATTAATTTTCATATTAAGATACTAAGGAAAAGTAATTGTTGCTTCCTGTTGGTTTTGTTGTAAGAGGTGGAATTAAAGGCAGGCATATCAGAATTACACGAGACTTCTCATCAGAGACTATGAAAGCTAGAAGATCCTGGGCAGATGTCATACAGACCCTACAAGAACACAAATGCCACCCAGGCTACTATATCCAACAAAACTCTCAATTACCTTAGATGGAGAAAAGAAGATATTCCATGACAAAATAAAATTTACACAATATCTTTCCACAAATCCATCCCTACAAAGGATAATAGATGGAAAACATCATCATAAGAAGCAAAACTACACCCCAGAAGAAGCAAGAAAGTAATCTTTCAACAAATCCACACAAACCTAATTCCACCTCTACCTACTTTGAATTTCTACCTCAATGTACTCAGAATGACAATCATCAGGAAAACAAATGACAGGAAATTCCTGTGAGAAGAAGTAAAAAGAAGGAACTCATTCATCACTAACAGCAGTGTGAACTTACTAACCACTATGGAAGTGATTGTGTAGGTTTCAAAAATTTGAAAATATATTTTCTGTATTGTCTGATAGCACTTGTGGATGTATCTGAAAATTTCTAAGTCAAGACACCACAGAGACACTTATACATCCATGTTTATACCTAGATTCTTTACAAGAAAGAGATCTACTTTAGATTCAAGAAATGAAGAATAAGGATAATTGAGTAAAGAAACAAAGAATAAATAATAAACAACATGTGGTGTATATATACACAGAATTTTATACAGCCATAGAAAAATGAAGTCCTGACATTTGCATAAAATGTATGGAATTTGAATTCATTGTGAGTGAAAGGCAAACATCACATTTCCTATTTTACATTCAACTAAACATAAAATTGTATTTGTATGTGTGTGTAATTTGTTATGTGTTTGTTTAGTCACAAAACTAGAAGGAGCATGAGGAGAAGGTAAGATCTTAACTGAGGTGGAACAGAGAATAGAAGAATACACATAAAAAGAAAGAAGAACGAACTGGAAAAAGGCAGACTATCATCCCAATGGTGGAGGAAGACAATGAAGGAGAGAACCAAATTAGAACAAGGTATAATGACGTGTATGTACGAAGAAGCCACTGTGTCTGCTAACCTAAAATTTAAAAAAGAAGAAAATGGCCTACATACAAAATCACTCACTATTATTTATAATAGTCTAAAGACTAGAAATAACCTAATGCTGCAGTGTTGTTAAAATAATTATTTAAAACTGTACAGAGAAATACAATGTAGTCATAAAGTAGGCTAGAGTACCTGTTTACAAATGGACTTTCAACAATTTGTATGGCAAAATATTCTAAAAAGCATGATGTATAATAGTAAGTACAAGCAAAACTATCAAGCCTGGGTCAGATATAAACACAGGATCACAAACCCACTGGCCCACATCAGCAAGCCCTTCACTTCCCAGAGATGAGGAGCTATAATTGATTTCAGCCCCACGTGGGCATGCAGAAAGGACTAACAGATCTGATTCTCTGCTGCCTTTCAACAGATGTAAAATTTCTAGAAACTATGACTTCATTTACAGAAATTACCCCTTGAAATCCGAAATCCAAGGAGCAGATGCTAGGGCCAGGCCTCATGGGGGAGGGGGGACACACCCAAGTCATTACTTGAGTGGGATACACAGAGATAAAAGTGAGATTACAGGACCATACAGTCACTCCAAAATGCACAAGGCAGAAAAGAATATGGTTTGATTCAGGCTGTTGCAATGGGAGAATGCTCTCATACAAATACTCACAGAAAAGCAATAGGCTGCCTAGTGAGATGAAACCCTTATGCTCAGCCTCCTGGAAATTGGGGGATGGGGAAGTGGAAGGTGGGAGGAGGGAGAGACAAGATGGATCTTTTCTCAGATCAGAGGTAACTTTTTTTGTTGTAGGAGATATTACAAAGCAAAAATATCTATAGGGAAACTTTATCAGCAGCAAGAAGATCAGGTGAAGATGAATGGTTGCCTGAGATTGGGGAAGAGGCCAAAAGACAACAAGGGACAAGGCCAAGAGGCAATAAGGAATACAAAGAAATTCAGACTACAATGAGTTGACTTTGTTTTTTGGCTGAGGTGATAGGCTCACAAATTATGTGAATGCTAATGCTTATCAGATTATACATTCAGATATGTAGTTTGACATATACTGAGTATGACTAAAAAATGTTGGAAAAACGTGCTAGAAGATTTGACTGGCTAATGTCATCTTTCTTTTGGGGACACACTCCAATTTTTACAAGTACCATATTATATTAACCATTTTGTAGGTCATATTACTATTGAAAAGACAAAGTGCATGAGATGCACTATGCCTGTATCTTTCCTCCTCCTGAAGTGTGGCAGTCAAAATAATGGAGAAGTTTGTTTATTGTTTAGAGATGTCGGACAGGAAAATGACCAGTAATCTCTATTGTGGAAACAAACAATAACAACAACAAAAACTTAGGGTAATTTCAAGAGATAAAATGATTCTAGAGGGCTTGAGAGGTGGTTCAGTAGTTAAGAGTACACACTGTTCTTTCTGAGGACCTGAGCTTGTTTGCCAGAACTCACATTGGATATCTCACAACAGTCTGCAACTCCAGCTCTAGAGTATCCAACACACTCTTTGGCCTACTCAGGTACCAGAACAAATGTATACACACACACACACACACACACACACACACACACAAACAAGTGCATGTACTTGCATGCACGAATTTTTAAAAATATCATTCTGGATGTCATAAAATCCTACCATTGTTAAGAATGCTTAAAATTCAGTAATTTGACTGACATTTCTTTTCTCGAATTAGTGATTCTCATGGTGTTATGAAAAATTGGCATTCTTGCATTGTTTAGTTTTATTAAATGCAGTAGATGAATTCCTTAAATCTGGTTAGTAAGTATTAAGTTTTGTCAAGTATATTTAAAATTAAGTCATTTGTCATTAACTTTTATATACTTTGTCAAAAAATGTTTTAAAAATCACCTAGGAGCTGGTGAAATGGCTCAGTGCTTAAGAGCACCGACTGCTCTTCCGAAGGTCCTGAGTTCAAATCCCAGAAACTACATGGTGGCTCACAATCATCCATAATGAGGTCTGATGGCCTCTTCTGGAGTGCCTGAAGATAGCTACAGTGTACTTACATATTAAATAAATAAATCTTTTAAAAAATCATCTAGCATCTCTTTAGTTGCTGCTTCTCAGAATCAAAAAGATGGAGCAGAGCTAGAGAGATGTATTAGTGATTAAGGACACTTGCAGCTATTCCAGAGGACCAGAGTTCTATCCTGACACATGTGTCAGACAAGTTATAAATGCCTGCCACTACAGTTCCCAGTTCCATGAGATAAAGGATCCAATGCCCTGTTCTGACCTTTGTGGGCACTTGGATGAATACTTGTGGCATACACACACACACACACGCACACACACACACACACACATACACACACACACACACACACACACACACCTCACCACACATACATAAATAAATAAGTAAATAAATATATAAATAAATAAATAAATACCTTTTTAAAAAGAAGAAGTAGAGGACCATGTAAAGATGGTACATGTTGCTGGGAATGTGCTGTGTATACGAAAAAAGATAATATACAGGATACATATCAGCTGAGGATCTTAAGATACAATGTGAAGAAGATTTTCTTACAATGATCACCAGAATGTCACACTGAGGACTGTTTAGATGTACAAGGGGAGCTTATTCACTGTGAATATTATTTCTGATTTTGGATGGAGCCTGGCATGTCTGTGGACCATCTGGGGAAATGCCCAGCTTCTATGTTATAAGGAGAAGTGGATATCAGCAAAGGCCACTGTCTGACCAACACAACTAAAATCAGTAAAAGGCTCTCTCTCTCAAGGGCAAACATTTGTAATAGGAATTAACAAAAACTGCTTAGTCTCTATTCTTTGAGTGTGGTGGTTAGTTTTGGTCAAGTTGATATAGACTAGCTTTCTTTAGAAACAGACCCTCACTTGAGAAATTGCTATCATCTGATTGGCCTGTAAGTATTTTCTTGATTAAGATTGATGTGGGAGGGCCAAGCCTACTGTGATTGATGCGACTCCTGGGCAAATGGTCCTGGGTGTAAAAGAAAGCAGGTTGAACAGGCCTTGGAGAACATGACATCTTAAGTTCCTACCTTGAGTTCCTACCCTGATTTCCATCTGTGATAGGCTGTAACCTGTAAGCCTTTCTTCCCCAAGGTGAATTTCACAGGAACAGAATGCAAACTAGGATATGGGAACATTTTATGACTTTCCAGATTCATGTTTTCCCAGAGAAAAAAAGGTCATTCTCTCATTACATAAGTTGATAAAACTGATGGAAGAAATGGGAAGTAAATTATCAAATGAAAAGATAATAGGCAGAATCACCTAATTTCTGATAGTTAGTGCTCTGCCAGAGGGAGAAAACTCCTGCCAGGTACTGTAAATCTGGTCAAGAAGTTTTGACTGGGGAGGTCATAAGCTCCAGGAATAACCTACTGCTCTTCTTTTGCTGAAAGAACACATTGCCTAATGTTGTGGCTGGGCCTAGTGCTGTTCATAGTTTGGTGCTAATTCTGCTGTCCTGGGAGGGGTTGTGGACAAGGAGTAAGGCATACTTAGGAGACATCTTTTTATTTTAAATATTTTTATTAGATATTTTCTTTATTTACATGTCATACAATATCTCCCTTCAAAGGTTCCCCACCGAAATAAAATAAAATAAAATAAAATAAAATAAAATAAAATAACAAAAACAAACCTCTGTTCCCTCCCCTCCCCTTTCTCACCACCCAACCCTCTCCTACTTACTGGCCCTGGCATTCCCCTACACTGGGGCATAGAACATTCACAGGGCCAAGGGCCTCTCCTCCCATTGATGACCACCTTGGCCATCCTCTGCTATACATATGCTGCTGAAGCCATTAGTCCCACCATGTGTACTCTTTGGTTGGTGGTTTAGTCCATGGGAGCTCTGAAGGTACTAGTTGGTTCATATTGTTGTTCGCCCTAAGGGGTTGCAAGCCCTTCAGCTCCATGGGTCCTTTCTCTAACTCCTTCATTGGGGACCCTGTACTCAGTCCAATAGATGGCTGTGAGCCTCTACTTCTGTATTAGTCAGGTACTGTCAGAGCCTCTCAGGAGACAGCTATATCAGGCTCCTGTCATCCAGCACTTGCTGGCATCCACAATAGCGTCTGGATTTGATGATTGAATATGGGAAGGATTCCCAGGTGCAGCAGTCTCTGGATTGTCCTTCCTTCAGTCTCTGCTCCATAAGTTGTCTCTGCAACTCCTTTTAAGAAGGAACAAAGTATCCACACTTTGGTCTTCTTTCTTGACTTTCTTGGGGTTTGTGGATTGTACTTTGTTTATTCCAATCTTCTGGGCTAATACCCACTTATCAGTGAGTGCATACCATGTGTGTTCTTTTATGATTGGGTTACCTCACTCAGGATGATACTCTCCAGATCCATCCATTTCCCTAAGAATTTCATAAATTCATTGTTTTTAATAGCTGAGTAGTACTCCATTGTGTAAATGTACCATATTTTCTGTATCTATTTCCCTGTTGAGGGACATCTGGGTTGTTTCCAGTTTCTGGCTATTATAAATAAGACTGCTATGCACATAGTATAGTATGTGTCCTTATTACATGTTGAAGCATCTTCTGGGTATATGCTCAGGAGTGGTATAGCTGGGTCCTCTGGTAGAACTATGTCCAATTTCCGGAGGAACTGCCACACTGATTTCCAGAGTGGTTGTATCAGTTTGCAATCCTACCATCAATGGAGGAGAGTTCCTCTTTCTCCACAACCTCTCCAGCATCTGCTGTCACCAGAGTTTTTTATCCTAGCCATTCTGACTGGTGTGAGGTGGAATCTCAGGGTTGTTTTGATTTGCATTTCGCTGAAGACTAAGGATGTTGAACATTTCTTTAGGTGCTTCTCAACCTTCAGTATTCATCAGTTGAGAATTATTTGGTTCTCTGGAGTCTATCTCATTGAGTTCATTGTATATATTGGATATTAGCCCTCTGTGAGATATAAGATTGGTAAAGATCTTTTCCCAATTTGCTGGTTGCGTTTTGTCCTATTGACAGTGTCTTTTGTCTTACAGAACCTTTGTAATTTTGTAAGGTCTCATTTGCCAATTCTTGATCTTAGAGTATAAGCTATTTGTGTTCTGTTCAGGAAATTTTCCCCTGTGGCCAAGTGCTCGAGGCTCTCCCCACTTTCATTTCTATTAGTTTCAGTGTATCTGGTTTTATGTGGAGTTCCTTGATCCACTTGGACTTGAGCTTTGTACAAGGAGATAGGAATGGATTGATTTGCATTCTTCTACATGCTAACTGCCAATTGAGCCAGCACCATTTGTTGAAAATGCTGTCTTTTTTCCACTGGATAGTTTTAGCTCCTTTGACAAAGATCAAGTGACCATAGGTGTGTGGGTTCATTTCTCGGTCTTCAGTTCTGTTTCACTGATCTACATGCCTGTCACTGTACCAATACCATGCAGTTTTTATCACAATTGCTCTGTAGTTCAGCTTAAGGTCCAGGATTGTGATTTCACCAGAAGTTCCTTTATTATTGAGAATAGTTTTGGCTATCCTGGGTTTTTTGTTATCCCAGATGAATTTGCAAATTGCTCTTTCTAAGTCTGTTAAGAATTGAGTTAGAATTTTGATGGGTATTACAATAAATCCTTAGATTGCTTTCAGCAAGATGGCCATTTTTACTATATTAATCCTGCCAATCCACAAACATAGGAGATCTTTCTATCTTCTGAGATCTTCTTAGATTTCCTTCTTCAGAGACTTGAAGTTCTTATCAAACAGATCTTTTACTTGCTCAGTTAGAGTCACACCAAGGTACTTTATATTATTTGTAGCTATTGTGAAGGGTGTTGTTTCCCTAATTTCTTTCTCTGCCTGCTTATCCTTTGTGTAGAGGAAGGCCTCTGATTTGCTTGAGTTAATTTTATATCCAGCTATTTTGCTGAAGTTGTTTATCATGTTTAGGAGCTCTCTGGTGGAATTTTTGGGGTCACTTAAGTATACTATTATATCATCAGCAAATATTGATAATTGTCACATAGCACTCATCTACTTCAGTTGTGTCTGCATGACAGGTCTAAAAAACCTGATCATAGAGCTGAGGCGACACTTCACAGAGTGCCAATCTCCTGAGGTGGTCAGTAGTTAGTTCTGATGTGTTCCTAGATTGGTCTCTGCTAAAGTCTGTGGAGAGGTCTACATACTTTCTTTATTTAGGCATAAGGGTGCCCTAAGAAATATTTTGTTATAGCCAAACTAAATTGAACAATGTTTCCCATCCCCCACAATGTTCCAACTAATCCTAATCAGTGCTAAGCTGATTCTGGATCTGGAATTTCACAAGGATGTCACCTATTCAGACTAATTGCCCCTGGCATTATTAGGGAAATAATGAAGGGAATAGGGCATTGTAGTTTGCTGAGTGGTTCCAAGGCAATCCCAGAGCAAGTTTAACTAATATACTCATTCTCAGTCATGTACTGCAGCTGAACCACTCTAGGAATTAGCAAGTAAGAGACATGTCTCTACTAGCCCAGAAGATGAGCAGAGTGGGTGTTTTACTAAGGATGGGCAGGACCTTGAGCTGAGTGTGTGTGTGTGTGTGTGTGTGTGTGTGTGTGTGTGAGAGAGAGAGAGAGAGAGAGAGAGAGAGAGAGAGAGAGAGAGCAGCAATCAGCATTCGAGATTGAAGACTGGAGATTCTAGATTCAAGATTTGAGCCTCTACCCTCCTGGCTGGGGCACCCGCAGCACCACCTGGAACTCTGGCCAGGCCACATGGGCCCAAGCATGCTCAGAGCCAGGGATGCTACACCAGTCCAGAGAAGATGGCTGCTGTTTTAGACCCACTGTGTTTTAGATGGCCTCAGATGTACCTCAACTACTGAGCTGCTAGATTTCTCATTTCTCTTTTGCAATGACTGTAAAATCCTAAAACTCAGGGCAAAAATCAACCAAAGAGAAGCAAAAAGAACTATACAAAGAATCAACCAAAGCAGGAGCTGGTTCTTTGAGAAAATCAACAAAATAGATAAACCCTTAGCAAGACTAACTAGAGGGCACAGAGATAGTTTACTAATTAACAAGATCAGAAAAGATAAAGGAGACATAACAACAGACACTGAGGAAATCCAAAAAATCATGAGAGCATACTACAAAAGCCTATACTCAACAATACTGTAAAACCTGGATGAAATGAGCAATTTTCAAGACAGATACAGGTACTAAAGTTAAATCAAGGTCAGATCAACAATCTAGACAGTCCCATATCTGCTAATGAAATAGAAACAGTCATTAATAGTCTCCCAACCAAAATAACCCCAGGACCAGATGGGTTTAGTGCAGAGTTTTATCAAACATCCAAAGAAGACCTAATACTCAACTATTCCACAAAATAGAAACAGAAGGTACTCTACCCAATTTATTCTATGAAGCTGCAATTACTCTTATACATAAACCATGCAAAGACCTAACAAAGAAAGAAAACTTCAGACCAATTTGCCTTATGAATATCAATGCAAAAATAATTAATAAAATTCTTGCAAACCAAATAAAAGAACACATCAAAACGATCATTCACCATGACCAAGTAGACTTCATCACAGAGATGCAGGGATGGTTCAATATATGGAAATCCATCACCATAATTCACTATATAAACAAACTCAAAGAAAAAAATCATATGATCATCTCATTAGATGCTGTGAAAGCATTTGAAAAAATCCAACATCCCTTCATGATAAAAGTCTTGGAAAGATGAGGAATTCAAGGCCCATACTTAAACACAGTAAAAGCAATATACAGAAAACCAGTAGCCAACATCAAACTAAATGGAGAGAAACTTGAAGCAATCCCACTAAAATCAGGGATAGACAAGGCTTCCCACTCTCTCCCTACCTATTCAATATTGTACTTGAAGTCCTAGCCAGAGCAATTAGACAACAAAAGGAGATCAAAGGGATACGAATTGGAAAAGAAGAAGTCAAATTATCACTATTCACTGATGATATGATAGTATACTTAAGTGACCCCAAAAATTCTACCAGAGAACTTCTAAACCTGAAAACAACTTCAGCAAAGTAGCTGGATATAAAATTAACTCAAGCAAATCAGTGGCCTTCCTCTACACAAAGGATAAAGAGATGGAGAGAGAAATTAGGGCAATAACACCCTTCACAATAGTTACAAATAATATAAAATACCTTGGTGTAACTCTAACTAAACAAGTAAAAATCTGTTTCACAAGAACTTCAAGTCTCTGAAGAAGGAAATCGAAGAAGATCTCAGAAGATGGAAAGATTTCCCATGCTCATGGATTGGCAGGATTAATATAGTAAAAATGGCCATCTTGCCAAAGGCAATCTACAGATGCAATGCAATCCCCATCAAAATTCCAAGTCAATTCTTAACAGACTTAGAAAGAGCAATTTGCAAATTCATCTGGAACAACAAAAAACCCAGGATAGCCAAAACTATTCTCAACAATAAAGGAACCTCTGGTGGAATCACAATCCCAGACCTTAAGCTGAATTACAGAGCAATTGTGATAATAAACTGCATGGTATTGGTACAGTGACAGGCATGTAGATCAGTGAAACAGAATTGAAGACCCAGAAATGAACCCACACACCTATGGTCACTCGATCTTTGTCAAAGGAGCTAAAACCATCCAGTGGAAAAAAGGCAGCATTTTCAACAAATGGTGCTGGCTCAACTGGCAGTTAGCATGTAGAAGAATGCAAATCAATCCATTCCTATCTACTTGTACAAAGCTCAAGTTCAAGTGGATCAAGGTCCTCCACATCAAACCAGATACATTGAAACTAAGAGAAAAGAAAGTGGACCTCTCTCTTTCTGTTTTGCCTGTTTGCCTTGTCGGATTGAGCAACTGCTAGATCTTTGGACTTCACTCACAGCTGCAGCTGACCATTGTTAGGAATTGGACTACAGTCTGATATTTTATTTCCATTTAAGAATATTAACCTAGAACACTCCCAGGATCAAAGATGAGGAGGACATAACATCTTTGCCAACACCAGGAGTAACTGGGACCAACAGGACCAGACAGGAACTCCACCAACTCAGTGGCTCAGGTTCCTTTCAGTCCCACAACACCCAGAGAAAGCTCCACTCCCAGGCACCCAGGATCAGCAGTGAGGAGGACACAACATCTGTCCCAACACCAGGAGTAACTGGGACCAGAAGGACCCGGACACACAGGAACTCTGCCAGCCCAGTGGCTTGGGTTGCTTCCAGTCTGTCTGGGTCAGATGGTACTCTGAACAGACACTGGGTACAAACTCTGCAGTCATTCCTAAAACACCCAGAGGAAGCTCCACTCCCACATGCTCTAACAAGCCTAGGGTCACAGGATCCCAGAATCACAGGATCACAGAGACAGCTTGACACTGAGGAGTTCTGACACAATAAGGATCACAGAAAGGACAGACTCCAGTCAGATTTAGCCAGAGCAGGTAGCACTAGAGATAACCAGATGATGCTGGGCAAGTATAAAAATATAAGCAACACAAACCAAGGTTACTTGGCATCATCAGAACCCAATACTCACACCATTGCAAGTCCAGGACACACCGTTACATCGGAAAAGCAAGATTCAGACATAAAATCACTTCTCATGATGATGTTACAGGACTTGAAGAAAGACATAAATAGCACCCTCAAAGAAATACTGGAGAAAACAGGTAAACAGCTAGAAGCCCTTCAAGAGGAAACACAAAAGTCCCTTAAAGAACTACAGGAAAACACAATCAAACAGGTGAAGGAAATGAGCAAAACCATCCAGAATCTAAAAATGGAAATAGAAACAATAAAGAAATCAGAAAGAGAGACAACCCTGGAGATACAAAACCTAGGAAAGAAATCAGGAGTCATAGATGCAAGCATCACCAACAGAATAAAAAAGATAGAAGAGAGAATCTCAGGGGCAGAAGACACCATAGAAAACATTGACACAACAATCAAAGAAAATTCAAAAAAGTAAAAAGCTCCTAACCCAAAACATCCAAGAAATCCAGGATGTAATGAGACGACCAAACCTAAGGATAATAGGTATAGAAGAGAATGAAGACTCCCAAGGTAATGTGTCAGTAAATATCTTCAACAAAATTATAGAAGAAAACTTCCCTAACCTAAAGGAAAAGATGCCAATAAACATACAAGAAGCCTATAGAACTCCAAATAGACTGGACCAGAAAAGAAATTCCTCCTGTCACATAATAATAAAAGCACCAAATGCACTAAACAAAGAATTTTAAAAGCAGTAAGGGGAAAAGGTCAAGTAACATATAAAGGCAGGCCTATCAGAATTACACCAGACTTCTTACCAGAGACTATGAAAGCTAGAAGATCCTGGGCAGATATCTTACAGACCCTATAAGAACACAAATGCCACCCATGCTACTATACCCAGCAAAACTCTCAATTACCTTAGATGGAGAAAACAAGATATTCCATGACAAAACAAAATTTACACAATATCTTTCCACAAATCCAGCCCACAAAGGATAATACATGGAAAACATCAACATAAGGAGTAAAACCACACCCTAAAAGAAGCAAGAAAGTCATCTTTCAACAAATCCACACAAACCTAATTCCACCTCTTACAAGAAAAACAACAGGAAGTAACAATTACTTTTTCTTAATATCTTAGTATAAAAATTAATATTGCCAATATATTCTAATTGATTGAAATCCAAAAATATGAGGAATTAGAAATTTATTGACTGTCATCCAATGGTCTCTCTAATTTGGTAATTGGAGAAATAGGTCCAATATTATACAATCTATATACACTTTCAGTTTGTTTGTGACAGTGTCTTGCTGTGTACAACATAATGGTCTTGAAATCTTGCTTCTCCTATCGCAGCCTCTCTATTAGTAGTATTGTTTATTTCATGTTTTTATACTATAATATGGTTTTCAGAATGACTTACATATTTTAAAAGTATTTATATACCCAAAAGAAATGTAGACAATTAAATTGGGAGGGGGCTTAAGAGAACAACAGAGAGTGAGACTGAATGCTCTGCTTTATGCTTGTAACTCTTGTATCAAGTTACCACAGTAAGAGCCAAGATTTTAAGCTCTACCAAATATAAAACAAATAAACATACAAAAACACTTTATATATTCATGTTCATTTAATAAAATATTAGTAATGATATATTATTTTGAAATATACAGTTAATACATTTGGAATTATTTAAAATTTATATTGAGAAAAATGTATGTATTTTCAGTATTGCTGTAGACAAGCATCTACATAAGACTGTTAAATTGATTGTTGCTTTATATCAAACAACTTTTATAATACTCATTTTTATTGTTATTTTATAAATTTTAAAGAATATGACAAAAATACATTTTAGGTATTGAAGGGGGTCTGTGGGAGGAGTTGGGGTACAAAAGGAAAACAAGAATGTAATCTAATTCTATTTACTTAAAATATGTTTTTTAAATGTTAACAAATTCAGATAAATTGAAATCATGTAACTTTTCTCATTATAATGCAATGAAACTTAAAAAAAAAAAAAAAAAAGAAGGTAGAGCCAGAGGTGATAGATATCTAGAAGGAAACAGTGCTTTTCTGGACACAGCAGGACAGATCCACATATGCTTTTACACTGGTTGTGACAGAATGCATAAGACTTATGTAAGCCAAAGCCAGACAAAATTTTATTATGGAGAGGAGAGTTGGACATAAAGTTGCACCCCTAACCAAGGAACTCTTGGCAATTCTTAACTGTTGGAGGAAGAAGGACAAGTTTTGCTAAGAGTATAGTAAGTCTACTAAGTTCTAATAGAAAGACACGTATCGAAAATTATTTAAGCAGTACCTATTGGTCTTTATGGGAAATAAAGACAACACAGAATTGAGTGAGAATATAAATAGATGGATCTCAGAAGAATCGATGGGCATGGAGGGTGAATATGATCAAAACATATTGTATGAAATTCTCACAGAACTAATGAAAAGTATTAAAAATAAAGGGAAATTAATATAATAATATAATGATGAGCATAGATTGCATATTATAGCTATATACCTCACAGTGTTAAGGGAGAGACACACACACACACAGAGAGAGAGAGAGAGAGAGAGAGAGAGAGAGAGAGAGAGAGAGAGAGA
>JADRCD010143820.1:0-16435 GCA_019843815.1 Montemys delectorum | reverse complement strand
AGAGAGAGAGAGAGAGAGAGAGAGAGAGAGAGAGAGAGAGAGAGAGACTAATTTATGAACAGAAGTTCTTGGAAAAACCTTCTGCAAGGCTGATGAGCTAATTAGAGTTTCCATAATTGTGTAGAGTTTGGAATAGTTAAATTATTTGGGGCCATCTTTAGCCCTTTTAATGGCCATTTATTGTCATCCTTTGTGTACAAGCTATTGTCCTTTAGAATATACAGAAGTACTTAATCCCCATCAATTAAAACACTAAGAGTACCAACAGACGTGATCTCAGGTCTACATCAGAGGTTTTCTCCTCAACTTTAACCTGCCTACCCGATATTCTCATCAATGAATTTTAAAAGAAAAAAAAAGAAAAGAAAAGAAAGTAGGGAAGAGCCTTAAGCCCATAGGCATAGGGAAATTTTCCTGAACAGAACACCAATAGCTTATGCTCTAAGATCAAGAATTGACAAATGGGACCTCATAAAGTTGCAAAACTTCTGTAAGGCAAAAGACACTGTCAATAGGACAAAACACAACCAACAAATTGGGAAAAGATCTTTACCAATCCTACATCTGATAGAGGGCTAATATCCAATATATACAAAGAACACAAGAAGTTAGACTCCAGAGAACCAAATAACCCTATTAAAAAATGGGGTACAGAGCTAAACAAAGAATTCTTAACTGATGAATACCGAATGCCTGAGAAGCACATAAAGAAATGTTCAACATTCTTAGTCATCAGGGAAATTCAAATCAAAACAACCCTGAGATTCCACCTCACACCAGTCAGAATGGCTAGGATTAAAACTCAGGTGACAGCAGATACTGGTGAGGTCGTGGAGAAAGAGGAACACTACCTCATTGCTGGTGGGATTGCTAAGCTGGTACAACCACTCTGGAAATCAGTTTGACAGTTCCTCTGGAAATTGGACATAGTTCTACCAGAGGACCCAGCTATACCACTCCTGGGCATATACCCAGAAGAAGCTCCAATATGTAATAAGGACACATGCTCCAACATGTTCATAGCAGCCTTATTTATAATAACCAGAAACTGGAAACAACCCAGATGTCCCTCAACAGAGGAATGGATACAGAAATTGTGGTACATTTACACAATGGAGTACTACTCAGCTACTAAAAACAATGAATTTATGAAATTCTTAGGGAAATGGATGGATATGGAGAATGTCATCCTGAGTGAGGTAATCCAATCACAAAAGAACACATATGGTATGCACTCTCTGTAAGTGGTTATTAGCCCAGAAGTTCGGAATACACAAAATACAATCCACAAACCACAAGAAACTCAAGAAGAAGGAAGACCAAAGTGTGAATATTTCATTCCTTCTTAAAAGGGGAACAAAGTACCCATGGAAGGAGTTGCAGAGACTAACTATGGAGCAGAGACTGAAGGAAGGACAATCCAGCCTGATATAGCTGTCTCCCAAGAGGCTCTGACAGTGCCCGACTAATACAGAAGTTAAGTCTCACAGACATCCATTGAACTGAGTACAGGGTCCCCAATGAAGGAGCTAAAGAAAGGACCAAAGGCGCTGAAGGGTTTGCAGCCCCTTAGGACGAAAAACAATATGAACTTACTAGTACCCTCAGAGCTCCCAGGGACTAAACCACCAACCAAGGAGTACACATGGTGGGACTGATTGCTCCAGCAGCATGTGTATAATAGAGGATGGCCAAGTCAGTCATCAATGGGAGGAGAGGTCCTTGGCCCTTTGAAGGTTCTGTGCCCCAGTGTAGGGGAATGCCAGGGCCAGTAAGCGGGAGATGGTAGGGTGGCAAGCAGGAGGAGGGGGAAGGGGGAGGTCACAGGTTTTGTTCTTGTTGTTTTTTTGGTTTTTTTTTTTTTTTTTTTTGGGGGGGGAAAACTGGGAAATATGGCATGTAAATAAAGAAAATATCTAATAAAACTAAAAAGAAAAAGAAAAACAAAGAAGAGTCAAAAAATAATAACAATAGGTGGCACAGACCTTGGGTGCTAGCTCCCCATTAAGTCCTGCAACACCTAGAGGAAGCTCGACTCCTAGATGCTCTAACATGCCCAGGATCACAGGTGAGGAGGCCACAACATCTGCCCCAACACCCGAAGTAACTGGGTCCCCCAGGATCCAGGGACACAGGAACAACTGCCCAGCCAGAGGTGCAGTTTCCTTCAGTTCTGAACCTGTGCCCTGAGCAGAGCTTGGGCACTGGCTTTACACCCAGTCCTACAACACCCAGAGGAAGCTCCACTCCCAGATCATGGGTAAGGAAGCCACAACATGTGCCCCAACACTAACTGGAACCCCCAGAATCCAGTGACACAGGAACCCCTGCCTGGCCAGTGGCCTGGGTTCCTTCCAGTTTGAGCCTACTCCTGAAGCAGACCTGTGGTGCTGGCTCTGAACCCACTCCTACAACACTCAGAGGAAGCCCAACAACCAGGTGCTCTAAAATGCCCAGAATCATAGGAGAGGCCACAACATCTGCCCCAACACCCGGAATAACAGGGTCTTCCAGAATCCAGGGACACAGGAACCCCCATCCAGCCAGTGCCACAGATTCATTCCAGTCTGAACCTGAACCTAGAGAAGGCCTATGGTTCTGCCCCTACTATTACAACACCCAGGGGAGTCAGACTCCCAGGTACTCTGAAATGTGCAGGATCACAGGATGACAGAGGAAGATCGACTCCCAGGAAGTTGGACATAGACACAGGATCACTGGAGCTCTGAAACACTCAAGATCACAGTTGAGGCCACAAAATCTTTCTCAACACGAAGAGCAACTGGGATCCAGGGAATCAGGGAAACATAACCCCCCTACCTGCCCAGCCAGAGGCATGGGTTCCTTCTAGCTTGCACCTATGCCCAGAGCAAACCCAAAACTCTGGTTCTCCACCCATCCCTGCAACACCCAGAAAAAGTTTGACTATACCAGGAGCTCTGACATGACAGGATCTCAGGATCTTGGCCATACCAGGATTTCAGGATCCCAGAGGCAAGTTGACTCCCTGGAGCTCTGACACACCCAGGATCACAGGATCCCAGAATCACAGGATCACAGAGACAGCTGAACTCTGAGAAATTCTGACACAACTATGATCACAGGAGGGACAGGTTTTAGTCAGAGACAGCAAAGGCAGGTAGAACTAGACATAACCAGATGGCAAGAGGCTTAAAAATCACATCTCATGATGATGATAGAGGACTTTAAGAAGGACCTAAACAACTCCCTTAAAGAAATACAGAACACAGGTAAACAGGTAGAAGCCCTTAAAGAGGAAACACAAAAATCCCTTAAAGAATTACAGGAAAAGACAAACAAATGGATGAAGGAAATGAACAAAATCATCAAGGATCTAAAAGTGGAAATAGAAACAATAAAGAAATCAAAAAAGGAGACAACCCTGGAGTTAGAAAACCTAGGAAAGAGATTAAGAGTCATAAGTCACTAACAGAATACAAGAAGTAGAAGAGAGTATCTCAGGTGCAGAAGATACCACAGAAAACATTGACACAACAGTCAAAGAAAATGCAAAATGCGAAATTGAATAACCCAAAACATCCAGGAAATTCATTACACAATGAAGAGACAAAACCTAAGGATAATAGGTACAGAAGACCCAACTTAAAGGGTCAGTAACTATCTTCAACAAAATTATAGAAGAAAATTTCCCTTACCTAAAGAAAGAGATGCCCATGAACATACAAAAAGTCTACAGAACTCCAAATAGACTAGACCAGATAAGAAATTCCTCCTGTCACATAATAATCAAAACACTAAATACCAAAAAAAAAAAAAAAAAAAAAAAAAAAAGAATATTAAAAGCAGTAAGGGAAAAGAGTCAAGTAACATATAAAGGTAGACCTATTAGAATTACACCAGACTTCTCACCAGAGACTATGAAAGCCAGAGGATCCTGGGCAGATATCATACAGACCCTAAGAGAACACAAATGCCAGCCCAGGCTACTATACCCAGCAAAACTCTTAATTACCATATGTGGAAAAACCAAGATAATCCATGACAAAAGCCAAATTTACACAGTTATCTTTCCACAAATCCAGCCCTACAAAGGATAATAGATGGAAAATTCCAACACAAGGAGGGAAACTACACCCTAGAAAAAGCAAGAAGATATTCTTCTTTCAACAAACCCAAAAGAAGATAGCCACACAAACAATTCCACCTCAAACAACAAAAATAACAGGAAGCAGCAGTCACTTTTCATTAATATCTCTTAATATCAATGGACTCAATTCCCCAATAAAAAGACATAGAATAACAGATTGGATATATAAACAGGACCCAGCATTTTGCTGCATAGAAGAAACAGACTTCAGTGACAAAGACAGACACTACCTCAGAGTAAAAGGCTGGAAAAAATTTTTTTCCAAGCAAATGGTCCCAAGACGCAAGCTAGAGTTGCCATTCTAATATCGAATAAAATCGACTTTTAACCAAGAATTATCAAAAAAGATAAGGAAGAACACTTCATACACATCAAGAGAAAAATCTACCAAGATGAACTTTCAATTCTGAACATCTATGCTCCAAATGTAAGGACATCTACATTCATAAAAGAAGCTTTATTAACCTTCAAAGCACACATTGCACCCCACACAATAATAGTGGGAGACTTCAACACCCCATTCTCTGCAATGGACAGATCATGGAAACAAACTAAACAGAGACAGAGGGAAACTAACAGATGTTATGAGTCAAGTGGATTTAACAGATATCTATAGAACATTTCATGCTAAAACAAAAGAATATACTTTCTTCTCAGCACCTCATGGTATCTTCTCAAAAACTGACCATATAATCGGTCACAAAACAGGCCTCAACAGATAGATACAAGAAGATTGAAATAATTCCTTGTATTCTATCAGATCACCACGGACTAAGGCTGGTCCTCAATAACAACATAAACAGTAGAAAGCTCACATACACGTGGAACTTGAACAACACCCTACTCAATGATAACTTGGTCAAGGAAGAAATAAAGAAAGAAATTAAAGACTTTCTAGAGTTTAATGAAAATGAAGGCATAACATACCCAAACTTATGGGACACAATGAAAGCAGTGCTAAGAGAAAAACACATAGGTCTGAGTGCCTCCAGAAAGAAGCTGGAGAGAGCATATACTAGCAAGTTGACATCACACCTAAGAGCTGTAAAACAAAAAGAAGTAAATACACCCAAGAGGAGTAGAGGCAGGAAATAATCAAACTCAAGACTGAAATCAACCAAGTAGAAACAAAAAGAACTATGCAAAGTATCAACAAAACCAGGAGCTGATTCTTTGAGAAAATCAACAAGATAGGTAAACCCTTAGCCAGATTAGCCAGGGGGCACAGACACAGTATCCAAATTAGCACAATCACAAATGAAAAGGGAGCCTCTGTGTTACTTACCTCTACTCATAGTTGTTGGTAACAGTAATGGAGAACTGGTGTCTGCTTCTATCACCCTTACCTTCTAACCTATTGCTTTCATGCATGAATGCATCTCCATCTATGTTGGCCAGGCTGGTGTCCAGATTGGCAATGCCGGCTGGGAGTTCTACTACCTGAAACATGGCATCCAGACTGATAGCCAGATGCCAAGGGATAAGACCACTGGGGGAAGAGATGACTTCTTCAACACCTTCTTCAGTAAGACAGGAGCTGGCAAGCATGTGCCTTGGGCAATGTTGGTAGACCTGGAACCCACAGTTATTGATGAAGTTCGAACTGGCACCTACCGCCAGCTCTTCCACCATGAGCAGCTCTTCACAAGCAAGGAAGATGCTGCCAATACCTATGCTTGTGGCCACTATGCCACTGGCAAGGAGGTCATTGACCTTTTCTTGGACAGAATTCGAAAGCTGGCTGACCAGTGCAAAGTTCTCCAGGGCTTCTTGGTTTTCTACAGCTTTGGCGGGGAAACCTGCTCTGGGTTCACCTCCCTGCTGATGGAGCGGCTCTCTGTTGATTACGGAAAGAAGTTCAAGCTGGAATTCTCCATTTACCCAGCCCCCTCCCAGGTATCCACTGCTGTGGTTGAGCCCTACAATTCCATCCTCACCACTCATATCACCCTGGAGCACTTTGATTGTGCCTTCATGGTAGACATTGAGGCAATCTATAATATCTGTAGTAGAAACTTCAACATTGAGCACCAAACCTATGCTAACCTTAACCACCTTATTAACCATATTGTATCTTCCATCACTGCTTCCCTCAGATTTGATGGGGCCTTGAATATTAATCTGACAGAAATCCAGACCAACCTGGTACTCTACCCTCACATCCACTTCCCTCTGACCACTTATGCCCCTGCTATCTCTGCTGAGAAAGCCTACCATGAGCAGCTTTCTGTAGCAGAGATCACCAACCAACCAGATGGTTGAAATGTGATGCTTGCCATGGTAAATACATGGCTTGATGTCTACTGCACCATGGTGATATGGTTCCCAAATGCTGCCATTGCTACTATCAAGATCAAGCACAGCATCCAGTTTATTGATTGGTGCCCAATTGGATTCAAGGTTGTGATTAATTACCAGCCTTCCACTGTGATACCTTTTGGTAACCTGGCCAAGATCCAGAGAGCTGTGTGTATGCTGAGCAACACCATGGCCATTGTTGAGGCTTGGGTTCACATAGATCACAAGTTTGATCTGATGCTTGCCAAGTGTGCCTTTGTGCACTGGTATGTGGGTGGAGGTATGGAGGAGGGAGAGTTATCTGAGGCCCGTGAGAACATGGCTGCCCTAGATAAGGATTATGAGAAGGTTGGTGTGGATTATGAGGAAGGCAAGGGTAAGGAAGAAGGAGAGGAATCCTAAGTCCATTCCTCTAGCCCCAGTACCATGTCAAACTTCACCTCTAGCATTAGCTGCAGGCATTGATGCTTCTATGCTGTTTCAATTCTGTGATCATGTCTTTTCCATGTGTACCTCTAAGTTTTCTATGATGTCTCAAAGTAAAAGCTTTAAGAAAAGAAGAAAAGAGAGAAAGAAATAAAAAGGAAGGCATAAGAAAAGAAACCAAGGAAATCAAAGAAAATCATCAGATACTACAACAAAAGCCTATCCTCAACAAAACTGGAAAATCTAGATAAAATGGAAAAATGTATAGACAGATACCAATAACCTAAGTAAAATCAGGATCAGATAAACCATCTAAACAGTCCCATAACCCCTAAAGAAATAGAAGCAATCCTTAAAGGACCCAGTCAAAAAAAAGCCCAGGAACAGATGGGTTTAGTACAGAATTCTATAAGATCTTCAAAGAAGACCTAGTACCAATACTTTTCAAACTGTTCCACAAAATAGAAACTGAAGGAACACTAGCCAATTCCTTGTATAAAGCCACAATTGTGCTTATATCTAAATCACACAAAGAACCAACAAAGGAGAACTTCAAATCAATTTCACTTATGAATGTTGATGTAAAAATACTCAGTAAAATTCTTGAAAACTGAATCCAAGAATATCAAAAACATCATACATCATGATGTTTCATCCAAGGGATACAGGGATGGTTCTATGTAGGGAAATCCATCAACATAATCCACTATATAAGCTAACTCAAAGAAAAAATGCACATGATCATCTCATTAGATGCTGAGAAAGCCTTTGACAAAATTCAACATCCCTTCATGATAAAAGGATTGGAAATTCAAGGAATTCAAGGCCCTTACCTAAACATAATAAAAGCAATATACAGCAGTCCAACAGCCAACATCAAATTAAATGGAGAGAAACTTGAAACAATCCTACTAAAATAGGGACTAGACAAGGCTGCCCATTCTCTCCGTACCTGTTCAAGGTAGTACTCCAAGTCCTAGCCAGAGCATTTAAACAATAAAAGGAGGTCAAAGGGATACAAATTGGAAAGGAAGAAGTCAAAATATCACTATTTGCAGATGATATGATAGTATACTTAAGTGTCAACCAAAAATTCTACCAGAGAACTCCAAAACCTGATGAAACAAACTTCAGCAAAGTACCAGGATATAATATTAATTCAAGCAAATCATTGGCCTTCCTCTACACAAAGGATAAACAGGCAGAGAAAGAAATTAGGGAAATAACACCCTTCATAATAGTTAAAAATATTATAAAATACCTTGGTGTGACTCTAACTAAGTAAGTGAAAGAGCTGTTTGACAAGAACTTCAAGTCTCTGAAGAAGGAAATTGAAGATCTCAGAAGATGGAAAGATCTCCCATATTCATTGATTGGCAAGAATAATATAGTAAAAATGGCCATCTTGCTGAAAGCAATCTAAGTATTCAATGTAATCCCCATAAAAATTCTAGCACAATTCTTCATAGAGTTGGAAACAGCAATTTGCAAATTTATTCGGAATAACAAAAATCCAGGATAGCAAAACCTATCCTCAACAATAAAGGAACTTTTGGGGGAATCTCCATCCCTGACCTCAAGCTGTACTACCGAGCAATTGGTATAAAAACTGTATGGTATTGGTACAGTGACAGGCAGGTAGATCAATGGAATAGAATTGAAGACCCAGAAATGAACCCACACACCTATGGTCACTTGATCTTTAACAAAGGAGCTAAAACCATCCAGTGGAAAACAAACAGCATCTTCAACAAATAGTGCTGGCTCAACTGGAGGTTAGCATGTAGAAGAATGCAAATCGATCCATTCTTATCACCCTTACAAAGCTCAAGTCCAAGTGGATAAAAGACCTCCACATACAAGCAGATACACTGAAACTAATAGAAGAGAAAGTTGGGAAGAGCCTTGAACACATCAGCACAGGGGAAAATTTCCTAAAGAGGACACCAACAGCTTATGCTCTAAGATCAAGAATTATCAAATAGGAGCTTGCAAACTTCTGTAAGGCAAAAGACACTGTCAATAGGACAAAAAGGCAACCAACAGATTGGGAAAAGATCTTTACCAATCCAACATTTGATAGAGGGCTAATATCCAATATATACAAAGAACTCTAGAGAATCAAGTAACCCTATTAAAAAATGGAGTACAGAGCTAAACAAAGAATTCTCAACTGAGGAATACTGTATGGCTGAGAAGCACCTAAAGAAATGTTCAACATCCTTAATCATCTGGGAAATGCAAATCAAAACAACCCTGAGATTCCAGCTCACACCAGTCAGAATGGCTAAGATCAAAAACTTAGGTGACAGCAGATGCTGGTTAGGATGTAGAGAAAGAGGAACACTCCTCCATTGTTGATGTGATTGCAAATGGGTGCAACCTCTCTAGAAATCAGTCTGGTGTTTCCTCAGAAAACTGGACATAGTACTACATGAGGACCCAGTTATATAACTCATGGACATATACCCAGAAGATGCTCCAACATGTAATAAGGACACATGCTCCACTATGTTCATAGCAGCCTTATTTATAACAGCCAGAAGCTGGAAAGAATCCAGATGTCCTTCAACAGAGGAAAGGATATAGAAAATGTGGTACGATTACACCATGGAGTACTACTCAGCTATTAAAAGCAATGACTTCATGAAATTCTTAGGCAACTGGCGGTGGTGGCACTTGCCTTTAATCCCAGCACTTGAGAGGCAGAGGCAGGAGGATTTCTGAGTTTGAGGCCAGCCTGGTCTATAGAGTGAGTTCCAGGACAGCCAGTGCTATACATGGAAACCCTGTCTCGAACCCCCTCCCCCTCAAAAAAGAAATTCTTTGGCAAGTAGATGGAACTAGAAAATATCATCCTGAGTGAGGTAATCAAATTTAAAAAAACACACTTATATGTACTTGCTGATAAGCGGAGATTAGCCCAAAAGCTCAGAATACCCAAGATACAATTCATAGACCACATGAAGCTCAAGAAGAAGGAAGGCCAAAGAGTGGATACTTCAGTCCTTTTTAGAACAAAGGGAACAAAATACTCATAGGAGCAAATACAGAGACAAAGTGTGGAGCAGTGACTAAAGGAAAGGCCATGCAGAGAATGCCCCACCTGGGGATTCATCCCATATACAGTCAGCAAACCCCTATTGTGGATACCAACAAGTGCTTGCTTTCAGGAGCCTGATATAGCTAATCTCCTGAGAGATTCTGCCAGAGCCTGACAAATACAGAGGTGGATGTTCACACCCAACTATTGGAGTGAGCACAGGGTCCCCAATGGAAGAGTTAGAGGAAGAACTGAATGAGCTGAAGGGGGTTGCAACCCTAGGAGGAACAACAAAATCACCAACCAGATGCCCCAGATCTCCCTGGAACTAAACCGACAACCAAAAAGTACACATAGAGAGACCCATGGCTCCAGCCTCATATGTAGCAGAGGATGCCCTTATCAGGCATCAATGGGAGGAGAGGCCCATGGTCTTGAGACTGCTCAGTGCCCCAGTGTAGGGTAATGGCAAGGTGGGGAGGTGGGAGTGGGGAGGTGGGTAGGGAACACCCTCATAGAAGTGGGTGAAGGGAGGATTAGATAGGGGGATTCTGGAGGGGAATCTAGGAAAGGGGGTAACATTTGAAATATAAATAAAGAAAATATCCAATAAAAGAAAAAATAATAGGTGTCTCAATGAGGGATAAGCTTAAACCATTGGCTCCCTAACTTGATAAGTTAATTTGCAAGCCAAGCTCCTCCTGTTGCTGTACTCTGCTTTCTTAGATATCACGATCAGTTTGGGAAGGATGTTATCTAGAAGGTGAAGATGCTCAATTTCTTTTTGTGTCACTCCTTTAGCCACAAGGGTGCTTCCATTGAATATGAGCTGCAGTCATTTCCTCATCTTTCCTAGGAAGTTAGAGATCAGCTGGGCCTTTGTGCTATTTTAGAGTGGACTCTTTCCTGCATCCCCTAACCTTCATGACCAAGCTGCAGAATGGCTGATTACCTCTCCAAGGCACTCTACAGTCAGTCACCCAAAGGCATTCAGTAGAACCTAAGAGCTCACCCGAACCTAAAGCTTCACAGGTTATGCCAGTCACAGAATCTACAGATGCTCAATTCAGTGGTAAACAGAGGCAAACGAAAGTACCTGGTCATGTATGGGAAAACTCTGCTACTTAAGGTTGAAGTCCACCATGACTGGACAGCCTCTGGGCTTCTTCTTCTCTAACCTTGTCTGGGGAATTCAAAACCTGAAGAATGTCATATAGCAGTAATTTGATTACAGAACCCATTTCCTTTCTCCTAATAAAACCTGTTCACCCAGAACCTGAGATTCCTGAAATGCTTCCTCACACAATGACTTTTGCCCATCCTCAATGTCTCTACTCTCATTCCTCCAAAACTTTATAAGCCTTCAATCACCCTAAATAAAGTTGATCTGCCTCCTTAATGCTGGTCCTGGTGTGATTTATTCACTATACATTCTCACAAGATATTCAAACGACCCCCCCCCCACCCATTTTGAAGTCTCTGCTCTCACTTCCCCCTCATGAATTGTATTGGCCAACAGTCCACAAGAGTGGGGAGACCCTCAGTCATGGTGTTCCATAACTTTATTTTTCAAAAATTTATTGCTAATAAACATGAGATCATTTGAGTTGGGATCCTCTCATTTCACCACAAAGGATTCTGTCTAATCAATCACTACTGGGTGAATCAAGGCTTGAGTCCTTAATTGATAAAATTCGTACCTTGGCCTGAGGGGATTCACAGAGCTAACTTGCTCAGATCCTACAGAATAACTGGAGTCTTGTGAGCCAAAGCAAAAAGCTTAGGGAGACTCATATAACACATCAGGAAGATAAAGTTCTGGGTCTAAAGGAGTGGGAGTTGAATTCCCAAATGAAAGTAGGAGCAAGTACCAATAAGTGAGGTCAGAGAAAGAGACATTAGGAATGAACTAAGAGAGTGGCTTGGTACATAAGCGTTGCAGACAGGTTCCCAGGACATTCCCAGGGTTGGTAGTCTTCTTCAAATAGGACCAAATAGCACTGATCTCCCAAGGTAGATGTCAACCTTTTACTGAGCATGTGGATCTTGCTTCATGGGCTTTTGTCAGACTGATTGTAATAATGCATACATGAATTGTGAAGTGATGACATGTTCTGTGTCCTGAATTAATCAAAACTCTCATCCTTCCTGCCTTTGTACATGTGGAAACAGATGTTCTGCATTACCAGCAATCTGAACCCTGCCAGCCAGCCAGCCTTCTCCATCAGTCTCTTTTCACCTTTGTCAATGTCTTGGCTTTGAGTCAGAATTTTAGAAGAAACACAGGCTGTGTTATTACTAAATTAATGGATTATCTAATTAAAATCATACTTTGGAACACTGACTGTTAATATTTCACTATTAATTACTATTATATCATTAGGAAGTAGAGTTGAAAAATAACAACTTCTGAAGTAAAATATACTAAAAAATTATGTTAGGTCAGAAGGGGCTTGTGGGCCATCAGAGGTCTGTTAATGTGCCACAGTTTACGAAAACATAGATTTTTAAGACTCTTCCTGTCAGTATAGTCTCCCCACAGGGTTCATTAGCTAGTTTTCCCACTTTAATTTCATCTCTTTAGGAAGTAAGGTGACTGGAAAAAATAATAGTAAAAATGGAGTAAGTTAATTATGACTTAAGCAGGTGCTACACATGTTAAAACAGTAAATAATTTAAGGAAATTCAGAACAATCCAACTAAATTCTTTAATAAACCAGTTTCACATTATTTAAATTCTTTATTTATTTCAAAGTTCAGAATCACATAGTCTGACTAAAATTATTTGGTACTTCATTTGATATGTTAATACTTCCCGAGGTCAAGATATTTCAGAAAACTGTACTCTAAAAGCTGAAGGGGACAAGAGGGAAGGAGAGAGAGGGGAGAAGAGAAAGATTGGCAAAGAGACAGATAATGCATGGAGGATGGATGGTTGGATGGTTGGATGGATGGATGGATGGATAGATGGATGGATGGATGGATGGATGGATGAAGGCCATTGACTTGAGCTCATTAACACGTGTTATATTTTTGGGCCCACAACTGACTTTGATTAAGCCCTTGATGTTTCTGAATCAACTTTCTATAAAAACAAAATCAGTTTAGATTTTATGATCTCTTGGGTATTTTCTTCTCTAAGGAGATGTTATTAAAATGCCTCTAATGAGATAATGTCAGTCCCTGAAGTCATCTCACAGCCATGCTACTGCTCCCTGCACGCTTCCCTAGGAGGCTACTTTTCCAGGCCAGCCTATGATAGAAGCTAATGTTCTTCATGGAATGTATCTGGCTAAGCTACAATTTATAATGGAGAAGTTGGGCAAATCAGAGTGAAGAAAGTTGTTTAACTAACATATTGAAAAGCAAAAACAAAATCCATGCCCATTAAGCAAATTATTATGGAACTCATAAGCTATGAAATTACTCATGTAATCTAATTATTACATGAGTTATCTAATAAGTTCATAATAATATAAATTTTATTCAGGACTTGACCACATGAAAGCTTGTTTATGAATGAACAGATCAAATCACTATCTTCATTCTACACGGCTCAGCTGCTCTTTTAAGATGCCCCTTGGGAAGTCATTCTGGAATGGCAGATTATATTAAAATATCAAATTCACAAAATGAAAGTATTATATTGTATATTAAAATTTCTTAAAAGTAAGTCCTTCCAACATTTGAGGGATGAGCTGGAAATTTACCATGAGTAAGCAACTTAGTTCCATGACATTCTTCACAGGAAGAAAATTACTGATATTTGAATTTTACTCCCATTGAGTATTTTGTGGTTAGACAGAAGCCTATGGTATTTGTAAAAACTAATGAGATATCAATATTCAGGTAAGCTAACTTTTGATACTTTGAAAACAAACAATTAGAAGGACACTCAGTAACAAAAGGCCAAAGCCATGTGAGTTTTCCTGTTATTCATTTATCTTGCTGCAGGGGCATGGGTAGTAAAAACTTACTAAACATTCAGGTAACATTCAGATAGTATGCCTCCATTTCTACCTTCTGCTGGAGTGGCTTACCAATCTGCTAGAGAGGTCTCCACAGACCAGTCATGGGTCCTGATGAAGAGCAGAGAGACAGATTTAATATATAACCATTAGACAGGTTGAGTCATTGTAGAATTAGGCATGTTGCTTTTGAAGATTGTTCAGTAGCTTAGTGTTTAATGCCCCCTCCTTTGATCTAAAAGGACCACAAGAATTAAAAACATGTGCCTTTGCAATATGCATAGCAAATGTTTCAGAGGACACTTTCACCAAATCCCAATGAGTTCCACTGCAAGATGCCAGGTAGCTGAGAGGACCATTCCCACAAGAATGGGCACAATCATTCCTGTAATGGGTGCCTACCCCTGGCAATGCACATGGGGCTAGTATTGCTTTTGGTGGACAGGCATGATGAAGGGGGACTATAGGACAGAGGAAAAGTAATTTTACTCTTGGCCAGTACTTTTTGTTTCCTGTCTGCAGTTCTCTAAACAACCTTTATCATGTGTCTTGATGTTGGTTTGTCTTTTGGGTTGCCAAAAGGAGGTCTCCCCAAAGGGAAGTGGTGGTCCTTACCTGATATAAACTGGCTTTACACTAGTGTAAGTCCCTACTCTGTCTCTCTATCTCCTGCCTCTTGTATGCTCTCCACTACCAGCTACTGAAAGGGCAGGACAGCATTGTTCTCCCCAGGAGGACACCAGGAGGACATCACTTTGCCAAGAACGGGCAGCCACTTTGTGCTTCCAGTCACTCCTCCGTTATGTGCTCCCTGAAGACAGTCACAGTCATCTTCATCTTATGCACATTGAATAAAGATCTGACCCAACAGGACTGTAAAGATGCTTAAGAAATAGCTAATAAGCAAACAGTAGCGAATGGGCAGTGAACACTCACAAATTTCAGAGTTTAATGCCGTGAACTAGGTGAAAAGTTGGTGACTAAGGCTATAAACGTACTGAAAGCACAGACTCTAGTTAACATTTTCCTTTTAGTTTTAATCTAAGATAATTTCCCCAATGAGATTACTACTTTTGCCAACCTATTTTATTTCTGAAAATGAGAACTAATTGGTTTTTTTATAAAAATAGAGAAGGAATATGTTTGTTGGAGGTGTAGTCAGGTGTGAGGGAAGCAGGTACCTCTGCAGGTCCACGCTGAGGCATCCCTGTCCCTGAAGGACTAACCACGGGAAGGCAGAGTTTATTCAGGGCATGGTGAGGGGAGCTGAGGAAGTAGAGACAGAGAAAGGCAGAGAGAGAGAGAGAGAGAGAGAGAGAGAGAGAGAGAGAGAGAGAGAGAGAGTAGGGGAGTAGAGGTCTGCCATGAGCATGTGGAGAGAGAAAGGGAGGGAAGAGGGAGAGATAGGGGAGGGAGAAGGGGTAGAAGGAGAGAGAGGACAGAGCAAGAGCAATAGGGAACAGAGAGAGGAGGGGGCCAGCAGCCCCTTTTATAGTGAGTCAGGCATACCTGGCTGTTGCCAGGTAACTGTGGGGTGGAGCCTAGACAAATACCAACACTAACAAAGGTATCTACAAAGATTTTCACTGCAGTTTTGTTTATGAAAAACTTATGGAAATGTCTTCTTGGATAGTTTATGCATTCGTGACACAATTATATAATGAAAGATAATATGATCACCAAAACATAATATGAAAATTAAACAGAATAATGCAGCTTTACACTTACAAGAAAAATATAAGCTATAAAATCATGTAAAACCAAAGCACATATTGCTAGTGATTATGTCTAGTGAGAAAAATTAGTTTGAATATTTTAATTTTTCTTTTTTGCTAGGCAAGATGATGCATACTTTTAATCTTCACACTTGAAAGGCAGAGGCTGATGGATCCCGGTGAATTCAAGGCTAATCTGGTCTATATAGCAAAATACATGCCAGTAAGGCTCCATAATAAGAACCTCTCTCAAAGCCTTTTTCTTTTTTATATAAACTTTTAACTTTTCCTATCATAGATTTATTTTATATTTGAAATTATTTTTTTGCAATGTTAGAAATCTGGTCCAGTGGCCTTGTGCATGCCAAGCAACCTGGACTGAGATATATAATCATCCACAAGCTGGTTTCATTTTTTATTTTGATTCTATTTAAAATACATCAATATTGTTAATCTATCTATTCTAGTTCAAAATAATTCTAAGACAAACATTGCAATAGTGGATAAACTTCTTCTGAAACAAAATAACAGAGGTGTGAATAATTAAAATCTAGGTAGTTTACATTGCACTTTTTTGTCTTCTCTTTTTAACCAACTGTGATAATTTGAATAGACTCACATATTTGAATGCTAAATCACCAGAGAAGGAAACTATTTCAAAGGATTAGGAGGTGTGGCCTTGTTGGAATGGGTGTGACCTTGTTGGAGGAAGTGTGTCACTGGGGGTAGGCTTTGAGATTTTAAAAACTCACACCATTGCTTCTCTGCCTTTTGGCTAAGATCAAGTGTAAAACCTCACACCAGGCTGAGGCATATTCCCTCTCTCTCTCTCTCTCTCTCTCTCTCTCTCTCTCTC
>JADRCD010143811.1:0-10294 GCA_019843815.1 Montemys delectorum | reverse complement strand
ATGCTTTGCCGCTAAATTTTTCCAGTGGTTGGTCAGGATGAGTTATGAGATACAGTTCTGGCCAGTGACCTAGACTGGCTATTGGCTTCTGGGAAGCAACCCTATCTTTACATAAAGGAAATGAACTAGAAGACACAGACTGAGACATGGAGCCAAACAACTAGGGGATAAAGCCAACATCACAGAAATCCCTCCCCTTTGAAAAGCAGCTGTCTACCCTCATTTGCTTGCATGGTGAGAGGGTGTGCCTTTGTTTACCCAGCCATCAGCCCAATAGAGTACCTGGAGTGAAGCTAGAGACATTCCTCACTAAAGCATCACCTCTGTGACCAAGATGGGGTCAGTCTGAAGAGAGGTAAGAAGATGCGACTGGAGTGAGAGGGACCAAGGCAGAAAAAGATAGGAAGGACTGGTTCCAGGGTTCTGACTGCCTGCTTAAATATCTGTCTTTATATTCTTAGCATGTAGCAAGGCCAAATGTACGAGGCGGTGCTTATTCTTGGTATGAAAGCTTAAAGGACCTAAGAGTAGATTTACGGTAGAAACAAATATGTTGACCCTGACCAGTAATGAACAGGAGAGAGCATCATTCTCTTATGACGGCTGGAAAAATGACTCAGTGGGCAAAAGCTCTTATGAATGTGAGGTTCTGAGTTTGAATCCAGTGAATCCACATCAAGGTTCGATGCAGTAGTGTGAACGTCTGTAACACTGGCTCTCCCATGGCCAGAAGCGGGGCTGAGACAGGAGACGGTCCCTGAAAGCTTGTGAGCAAGCCAGGCTGGAATTGTCTTGTCTTTGGCAAGCTGGAAGGTAAGGAGTAATGACCAAGGTTGTCTCCTGATCCCCACAAGCATGATGTGTTATCTGTTTATCCACACTTATACACACTCACATATATACACATCGCATGTGTGCACACCAGAGCAAACGATATGACTACCTCCCTCCCTCTCTCCCTTTCTCCCTCCCTTTCTCCCTCCCTTCCTCTCTCTCTCTCTCTCTCTCTCTCTCTCTCTCTCTCTCTCTCTCTCACACACACACACACACACACACACACACACACATTATTTGCATGGTTTATAGCAAAATTTCATAGATAACAGTGTTGTGTCACAAAATCAAAAGGCTGGGTATGCCTGACAATCTTCGTCTATCGAGGCCCAATGGCCCTATCAAAAAGGCTTATTATTGCCGGGCAGTGGTGCCTTTAATCCCAACACTTGGGAGGCAGAGGCAGGCAGATTTCTGAGTTTGAGGCCAGCCTGGTCTACAGAGTGAGTTCCAGGACAGCCAGGGCTACACAGAGAAACCCTGTCTCAAAAAAACAAAACAAAACAAAACAAAACAAAACAAAACAGGTTGTCAAAGTGATATAAAAAGCCATAAAGCAAGAATCTCTTGAGAGCTAGTGAAAACAAATGTATATAGCTTGCTAGAAAAATAAAACAAGGGGCTGGAGAGATGGCTCAGAGGTTAGGAGTCCTTACTTCTCTTCCAGAATACTGGAGTTCAGTTCCCAGCTTCCACAGGCTGGCTCACAGCAGCTTGGGACTCCAGTTCCAGGGGATCTGATGCCCTCTTTAGACCTTTGTAGGAACTGCATGCGTGTAGTTCACATACGGGCAAGTAGGCACACACATGTGGAAATAAAAATTAATTAAAAAAAAAAAAAAAAAGACAAGGATCCTAAAAATCCACTTAGCCACCATGCAAACTACTTTTCCATGGTAATGAGACAAGGAAACCTTCATTGATGCTAAAATGGACGACACAAAGTAACCAATCCATGGGGAGTCGCCTGACTTTTTGGATAAGACAGCCCAGCAGAGTTCATACTGTCCTGAGGACCCACTTCCTTGAAAGCAATCATGTATGCAAATATCACCACATATGTATACAAGAAATGGAGATTATGGGTGTCACTCAAGGCCCAAGAAACAGAGCTTTAAGCTCTAGTGGAGGGGAGGGTTGACCGACTGAGCACTTCCTCCCACCACCTTGTGTAGTGGCTACAGAGTATAAGTTACAACATTTGCTGAAGAGACCAGAAGGAAAATTAGAGAAAATGGACTGGTTCTCTCCTGGCCAGACATTCCTCAAAAGGACTCAGCTGTTTGTAGACACCGAAGTCTCACTGTACTTAAAATGTGCCCAAGTGATATCAGATACTGTCTAATGAAGAGAGGCGACTCTCAAATTCTGTATTCTACTAGTCAACATTTGATAACACCCACATCACTATTTCCACAGAATAGATTCCAGATATTTGTTGCAGATTATACCTCCAGGGCAGCAAAAGGCAGGCATGCTGTACTTGGAAGGGAACATTCAACTTTGAAAGTATTGAACCAGGCTACAAGAATGTGCCACTTGTTAAGATCATTTCTCATGTAGTTGACCCATATTTAAAATTATCTTTTTAAGTAGGGTTGTTAGAGAATGACTGCCATCTCTGCACTGGTAGACAGAGGCAGGAGACTTTGCAAGCTCAAGGCCAGCCTAGGCTACACAGCAAAGATTCTTCACCAAACCAAACCAAAAATCAAACCCAGCGAAGGCTCAGACCTCACTAAAGATACAAGTATAACTTCTCAAGTTTAGTAAACAAAAGATGCTCATCAATTTGGCTATGACCTTTTCAAGATCGAACTTGAGAAATGTTCTCTAATGGTACAACAAATGACTTCCAAAATACTTTACAGTTGACCATTTCAGGAAACTGGCCCATCCCCTCCAAAGACTCACCAATGTTTGCATTTTACAGATCAAATGCTACATGGTTATTGGGCTCACAGGTCCTATAGTCAGTGAACAGTGGAGGTGAGGTTCATGCAGAATCCAGGAACCTTTCCCAGAACTGACCTTCCCAAACATGATAACTCGCCAGTGTATCAGAAATGGAGACAGCTAGAACAGTCATTGATACTGATAACAATCCGCCACACAGAGGCTGAAAAACGGCTGGCTTAGTGGTTAAGAGAACTGGTAGCTCTTGGGGAAGACCTTGGTTTGATTCCTAGTGTCTCCATAGCGGTTCTTAATCAATTGTAACTCCAAACTGAGGGTATCTGACTCTCTTTTTCTGGCCTCTGTTGGTACCAGGGACACAAGAGGTACATGGACATTCATGCAGGTAAAATGCCCAGACACATAAAATAAATACATTTGAAAAAATAAACTGCAATATACAGAAAACATACTGTAACATACTGCTGAAACCACTTCACACATATTTAATCTCTGTGAGTATGCAAAACCTCCTTATGCTCTCTCCTGCCAAGGGCAAGATATACTTGCTTTTTGGATGATGGGTTAAATCGCAGTGCTTAGAAATCCTGTCAGAGACCAGCCAATTTCTCTCTTTTTCTTACCTTGCTGTGAGTGATCCTGCCAGGAAAGAAAAGCTGCCAGCCTGCCTCCTGGAGTCTGGGGTGCCATACTGACAGGAAATGGCCTTTCCTTGCCATGGCTTCTGCAGGGTCAGGCCTGAGCTGGTACTCTGCAGACATTTTAACAGTTGACATGTGGAAGAGGGAGGTGAAGTGGGAAGGAGAGGGAAGAAATCACCCAGAAGTCCAAAGCTTAGCAGCTAACTGACCTTGAGCCAGAAACGTAACTTCTAGGAGAGCAAGAAGATCCTTCTCATAGTGTTGTTAGAGTCCAATGTGACAGAATACACAAAAATCATCTGAACGTAACATTAGTGCATACGTCTCTTATTATCTGAACCTAATTATACTCTCACGTGATCCTTTTACTGCCCCATACCCTCACAAGGGCAGCCATTCCCTCTTTCCATACTTCAAAAGGGTAACAAACGCTAAAAATCTCCTACCACTCAAGTTAACCAAGGCACAAAACTCATCAACAGGAAGTTCTCACAGAGACAGACCCCCAGAGCCCCTGGGAACCCTGAGGTCACAGTAAGGACCTGCGCTTAAGAGATAGCTAACGTACAGGACCTTACATAACTGTCCTACTAAATGCAGGCCTCGCACGCCATCTGACAGAGGACCTGCTCTAAAAGAGTTTGTTTAAATTTTTCATCAGAAGCCTTTATAAAAAATCGAAACAGAATATGTAGTCTCGAGGTAGAGGGATAGCTGGGTGAAAATGAGCCAAGGGCTTGCAATTACTTCAGAAGCCATTTTTATGGGGCTGGGTTTCCAAAACCTAAAATACCAATCAAGCACTGGACTCTAAGGGAGGGGAAAGAAACAGTGAATTGGTCTGCTGCGGAGTTTACACCTCTTACGTGCTGATTTCTCCCTATTAAAAGTCTGTCTGTTGGGCTGTAGGAATAACTGGGTGCCCGGGTTTAGGGATTTCCATTTCCATATCATGAAAAGCCCTTTGTTTCTTTTCCAAGGTGAAACATTGTTTCACCTTGCAATGTTTCCGCTACTTAGCGAGGTGGCAGAAGCCTCATCAATTACAGGCTGCGGGTCCATCCACTCACTCCCTGCTGCTGTACTGCGGGAGGGCTCCGACCAAGCTCCCTTGTCCCCTGTGACATTTAAATCTGGACCAGCAATCACTCGCTAAAGGATACAGCCTTTCAAGAAGCAGATGAGAGCGCTCAGTGCTTTTCAAACTTAAGTATTAGGATTCTGCCAACCCCCATACTAAATGTTTCCATCCTCTGGGTTTTTGAGGCAAGGAGGGGAGGCATGTGTGTTTCAGATGGCGAGGGCCTGCCGGGAGTACAGATGGGAATTTTATGGCTTGTCGAATGCTTTTCTATTTTACTGAAGAGAATAAATTACAACAGCAGTGTGATTTCATTCCCTACCCCATGTGCTGCAGTAATGAAATCAAAGTAGCCCTCTGTCCTGGGCTCCCCTTTCTCTCAGCTTGGTGAGGTTTACCCCAAGCCTAATGGTGATGTCTCAAGAACATGGCACTGGCTCTGAACAGGATGGTAAGGTCTTTAACTGCAAACATTGAATGCAGACAGGAGACACAGGATCCTCTGGTCATCATGAGTTCAGGGGCCAATCCCGTCATTTTCTGCAGCAGCCTGCAGGCACAGAGGATGCTTGTGTATGCATGGATGTGTAAACAGGGTTTGACTGATGTCCTATTACCAGACAGAGGCTGATAGGAGACCCAGGCAAGCCCTGCTCCTCTGACCCTGGGAGTGTCCTAGGATATAGGGCTTCAGCCATGACCATGACTGCTATTGATCTTACAAAATTGACATGAGCTCCTTCTTTTTTTTTTAAATGTATGTTTTGTATGTATGAATGTGTAGTATGTGTGCGTGCACATTTGTATGTGTGCATGTACCTATGTGGAGGTTAGAGACTGACGCTAGGTGTCTTCAATCACTCTCCGTGTTTGATCGAGACAGTGTAGCTCACTGAATCTGGCACTCACTGATTGGTTAGACTGCCTAAGTAGCAAACTCACAGATCTTCTGGTCTCCTCCTCCCATCATCTCACAGGAAGGCTGGGGTTATAGATTCATACCACTGGACCCAGCTTTTGTAAGCAGTTTCTGGGCATTGTTTTTATTTTTCGAGACAGGGTTTCTTTGTGTAGCTTTGACTGTCCTAGAACTCGCTCTGTACACCAGGCTGGCCTCGAACTCAGAGATCCACCTGCCTCTGTCTCCTGAGTGATGGGATTAAAGGCAGGAGCCCCACCAGCCCCTAGTCTGAATGAGTCTTAATATCTCTTATAGAAACACTCAGATGTAAACATTCTCCCATGATGCATCTTTTGGAGGTATCACTCCTAAAAGTGAATGCTCAGATTCTAAGCCAAGCTGAAACCCTAGATGGCTGCTTCCAGTGGAGGGGAGCCGAGGCTGGCAGGCTGGGGAAAGAGAACTTTGGGGGGCTGACATGTTCTCCAGCGTGTTCTGGGGGTGGGTTTGTCAAAATCGATTAACATTTAGAACCAGTGTATTGGGAAGTATGTAAATTACCCTTCAATTAAAGAAACTCTCTTAACATTAAAAATACTACAACTCTAAGGATAGTCCTGGTCCAGCAGTTCTGGACATGGAACTGCAAGCCAAGCGAATATAGAAACAGAGCCCACTTTTGACTGAATGTTACATGAGAGCAGAGAGAACCTTAACGGCACATTTCCTAGGACATTCTTCTTAGGAAACAAAAGTAAATATTGCTTTGATGTGATTAGCGTCGTGGTGGACTGCAAGTGCAAGCTAAAAGCGCCTGCCTAGGCAGTTCCCGCCACACCCTGGTGCAGCAGGGAACAGGATTTCCCTCACACATGAAGCTTATGGTCTAGCTATGGTCTACACTGAAAAAGGTCCGGTCAAGAAATTCTGCTCCTTTGTGAATCTGTGTTTGACTTCTTTAGACCAACTGAACTGCTGGCCTCAATTGTACAAAATATACAACGAGTATAATGAAAATAAGCTATTTAAGTTTGTCAGGCGCCGTCTTCTCTGTTATTGTCATTTCTTTCCCAGGGTTCCCTCAACCTCCCGATGTCCTACTGTATGTGGGGGTTAACCTATCTGACAAATGAACTGTGGGGCTAGGGAGATAGCTCAGTAGATAGTGTTCACTGTGCTAGCCTGAGAACCTAGTTCAGATCCTCAGAGCCCAAGTAAAGCCAAGGGGTGGTCACAGGCATCTGTATTGCCAGTGCTGTTACAGACAGATGGGAGGCAGGAGGATTCCTAGAAGTTCTACGGCTAACAAGCCTGGCATAGACAAATGGGGAATAACAAAGCATCCTGTGTCAAACAAGGTGGAAGCAATACCAACACCACAGTGGTCAATTGGTCTCCATACACGTGCTGTGGCATGCACACACCTGTACTCATCTAGAGCATGGGCATACATATGCATACATCACCCACACACAAATGCATGCACATATGTGCAAATGCATGTACGTGAGTATTAGTTCACTATGACTCTCCTGGTTAAATGTTTTTACCAGGTCACATACCTATTTATCAATTTCTGACAGAACTAATAGCTAGGAATAATACTGATAAGCAGCTCTGAAGTTCATGGACTTAAATCATGAACAGACACAAAAGCACATATAGAAAAACAGGAAGAACTGGAAAACAAACCAACCTCATGAAATCTGGGTTACAGAATTCATTACTGTGATTAGGAACATACACACACACACATATATATATATATACATATATATATATATGTATATATATATATGTAGATGCACACACATATATACACACACACATATATGTATATATGTGTATGTATCTATGTATATATGTATATGTATCTATCTATACATATATATACACACTCATATATAATATATACATAATGCATACATAAAATTAAGGTCTCATATATACACATACACAAACATATATAACATATAATCTATACATATATGTATATATAATATATATTTATGTGTATACACATATGTATATACTATATATTTTATATGTATACATATATAGACAATATATTGTCTATACATGCATATGTATACACAATATATTATATATAGGCATATGTGAATAAGAGAGTACATATATATGCAACATATATTGTGTATATATGTAGACATATACACATATATACATATATACATTCACAACTTCAATTTTTTTGCTTAAAGTACTAGGTATGCTTGCCTAAAAATGTCTTACATAAATATCTATAGAGCATACACTAATGTTTTTGGCAAGAATCCTTAAAGCGTGGCTTTGAACTTGAACTAGACATTCAGAATGCGCAGTGACTTCATAGGAGCTCTGTAATGAAGAAGGTGTATTCCTAGAGCACTGGCTGTCTCTCCCACACCCATGCTCACATTTGCTAGCAGATTCATAAGGGGCTCTGTACTACTAAATTAAGTCTTTAATAATTGATCCTTTCTTTTCACTTCTGTCACTATGCCTAAAAGACATAGAAAAGGATGTGCTTGATGGCACATGTCTTTAATCCCAGCTCCTAGGATGCAACAGTAGGTGAATCTCTGTGAGTTCCAGGTTAGCCTGGTCTATGTAGCAAGGTCTAGGTCAGCCAGGGCTACATAGTAAGACCCTGTTTCAAGAAAAAGAGGCTCCTGTCAGCCAGCATGCTGTACCTGACTAATACAGAAGTAGAGGCTCACAGCCATCCACTGGACTGAGCACAGGGTCCCCAATGAAGGAGCTAGAGAAAGGACCCAAGGAGCTGAAGGATTTGCAGCCCCTTTGGATGAACAACAATATGAAGTAACTAGTACCCTCAGAGCTCCCAGGGACTAAACCACCAACCAAAGAGTACACATGGTGGGACTCATGGCTCCAGCAGCATGTGTATAGCAGAGGATGGCCAAGTCGGTCATCAATGGGAGGAGAGGCCCTTGGTGCTGTGAAGGTTCTATGCCCCAGTGTAGGGGAATGCCAGGGCCAGTAAGCAGGAGAGAGTAGGTTGGTGAGCAGGGGGAGGGGGGAAGGAACAGCGTTTTTACTTTATTTTATTTTTTTTCTCAGAGGGGAAACCAGGAAAGGAGATATCATATGACATATAAATAAAGAAAATATCTAATATTAAAAAAAAAAAAGAAAAAAGAAAAAGAGGAGGAGGGGAGAAAGAGGAAGAGAAGGGTAAAGAGAAAAGGAGGAAAAAGAAGAGGAAGAGGAGGAGGGGAAGGAAAAGGAGGAGAAGAATGAAGAAAAGAAAAGGAGGGAGAAGAGGAAGAGGAGGAGGTAGAGGAGGAAGAGGAGGGGGAGGAGGAAGACTGAAGACGACTATTATAATCAGTAATTTCATGCTGTTCACTCATCCCGCTCAATGAATGGCCTCTGAGTCAAACATCTATGATTTCAGTGTGCCTTGGAACAACTCACTGATTGATGTACAGGTTCCCGGTTAATTTACTCAGAAAGGCTCTGGCTTTTATTCCAACTCCTGAGCACCAAGTGGCATTTGAGAAGTCATACGACCGGAAGTTCAAGTTCACAGTGAGCACCCGGTACCACAGAGTATTTTTTATTTGTTTGTTTGTTTTTGTTTTTGTTTTGTTTTTCAAGACAGGGTTTCTCTGTGTAGCCCTGGCTGTCCTTGAACTCACTCTGTAGACCAGGCTGGCCTCGAACTCAGAAATCCGCCTGCCTCTGCCTCCCAAGGGCTGGGATTAAAGGCGTACACCACCACTGCCCGGCTCACAGAGTACATTTTACCTCCAAATCATTCTTTGCAACTGTTGCAAGCAGGGGAAAGCAGAAAGAGATGCCCCCCCGCCCCTCCCCCGTGAGCCAACACTCTGTATTCCTTCCCAGGGCAGGTCTGGCCCCTCCTTCTATCCCTGTCCAGACCTTTCTCCTCCTCGCCATAGTCAGGGAGCCAGCGTGCTAACCACATCCTACCTCTGTTCTCTACGTGCGCTCACACAACTAGCCTTGAGGGCCCCCTTCAGTCTCCAACTGGTTCTCAGTCCTATGTCCTCCTACATGCCTACTTACTCCCTCTACTGCCCGTATTAATCATAAACATCGCCTTCTGTCTTCTACACCCGTATGACTCCCTTACAGGGCCACCAGTTTGCAAACGGCTAATACACATGGTTCATTTCTCCTGGAATCCCCGGGACACAGAAAGATCTGCCTCGTTGAAACATTGCAGAGTCAAAACAGCGTGTGTTCCATATTAACTTCATCACTGCAAATGATTCATTAATACTCCTGTCGTTCCTACTTGTATCAAAACAATCCCCTATACTTGCTAGTTTCTAAAGACTCCACCCCTAAAATCGAGCCCCCTCAAAAGCCAATTGTCTACCTATTAAATTGGTTAGTCCTAACTATATAAAAATCAGCCTTGGTAAATTGTAACACATGACATAATCTGTTTCTCTCTGGTATCCAACTGATACTCAAATGTGTCCATCTGTTCCAGAGAATCCTCCTGTGGTAAGGCAAGGGGTGGGAGCCGAAAGAAAAATGGGGGCGTGAACAGAAGCCCAGTAGGAAGAAAAAGGGGGCAAAATAATGTAATGTGTATGGCCAGCCCTTAATACTTATTTAGGAAAGTTATTTCCACAAAAGAGGGGAAAACAAAACAAAACAAACAACAAACAAACAAACAAAAAACCCAGGAGAAATTAAAACAGAAAATGTGATGATGTGGCACCTGGATGAAACACAGCTTTCACACAGAGGAATAGCTGTGCTGGCAAATGTTCCTGTCTGGCTACAGACGTATGTGTGTCCATATCACACTTAAGATAAATCGAAGCTTTAAGGAGGGAGGGTAAAACCCACCTGCGAAACGGAAACACATCTCCTGGGAAAGTAGACCGAGAGGACGCTCGATTGCCTGCCCCCCCC
>JADRCD010143810.1:1527-13184 GCA_019843815.1 Montemys delectorum | reverse complement strand
GGGGGGGGGGTGCAGGGAGGGAAGCCTTTCTGATGGGCAGCTAGTTTTGCCTAAATTGTAGCATAGAACAGAAAGCCACTGTTCTTCTCAGGACTCCCTGGGAAGTGAGGATGGAGGCACAGTGCCAGGCAGTGTCCCGGGGCTCAGCTTGGCAGAGCCCTCAGATTCCACAAAGAGCTCCCGGGCATATTCAAGGTCTCCGGAGAACGAGTTTGCATTTTCTGTCTTTGTTGCACTGACCTCCTGATAGGACTTTCTTTGGCAGGGAGGGGCTGCAGGGGCTGAACACCCAGCTGTCCAAATGCGCTGCGCAGCCTGAGCTGGCAAAGCTGTGTCTGAGACTGCTGCTGGGCATCATGGACATAACTGTGGCTCTCTGGTCCCCTGGGGCTTGTACAGGCATCCTAACAAAAAGCCTCGGGTTTCTGCATCCCATGGAGCTGCACGGTCCAGACTCCACACTGCCATTCCCTCGCCCTCGGTTGTCACGGTTTGAGAAAGGAAACTGGTTGGACAGGCTGAAGTTCCCAGGATTTCACTAGCAGAGTCAGGGCTGGGATCCCAGCTCTGGTGTTTGGAGTGCTCTGCTCTCCCTCATCTCGTCCCCTCCATATGGAGCAGATGATCCTTAACACTCTCTCGTGCGCCCTGCTTGTCCTGTATCCATGTGCAGACAACTCCTTCATGCTCCTCTGGCTCCCAGCCAGCTTCCTGGACACTGCCTCCCTACTCCGGGCTCTGACATGGATACTCCAATTCAAGGCTCAAAACCAGACACTGTTCCCTCTCGATCAGGCCTCAGGGCTGGAAGGCCCTCCCCACTATGTTCAAGGACTCAAAAGGAGTCCCCACAAGGAGGCCCATGTCCCCAGAGAGGACATATAAAGGATATGGATCTGAGAGCCTAGGGGTTGGGGCCTATTTGAGACCTTTAGAGGCCACTGTAAGAAGGAACCCCCAGAAGCTTAATGGAGTGAAACCACTCCCCCGTCCATATTCAAGGATCAGTTCTTGCAGGAACTAGAGTAAACGAGCTGAACTGCCCTGTATAGACAAGAACATGGGCCTGCAGGGCCCACTGGGATTCTCCCAAGGAGTTCGAAACATGTTCCTGCACTGAGAAAGGTGGATTGTGTCATATGTGGGTGTTTCTCACACTGTGCCCTGCAGTAATAGACAAGAGTGAGGGATCGGGGGCACAGGGGAGGGATCGGGGGCACAGGGGAGGGATCAGGGGCACAGGGGAGGGATCTGGGGCACAGAGGAGGGATCAAGGGCACAGGGGAGGGAAGGGGGGCCACAGGGAAAGGCAGCATAGGTGCTACACCAGAGAGAGCAGGAGAGAGGGAAGGGTGTACAGCCCAGACAAGGAGGAAGCACATTGGCACACATGGAACCACAGTTGTTTCTGTGCCCCTCAGGAGCCAGGCAACTCCTAACACACAGGGTGTCCTGTGTGTAACTCTATGGGTAACCCAGAACAAAGAGAAACTGCTAGAAGCCACTGTGTACAGGCAAAGTATCCTGATGTGTGCAGCAAAGTGTCCTGATGTGTAGGCAAACTGTCCTGATATGTGCAGCAAACTGTCCTGATGTGTGCAGTAAAGTGTCCTGATGTGTACAGGCAAAATGTCCTTATGTGGCAAACTGTCCTGCATGTGTGTGCAGGAAAGTGTCCTGCTTATGGGTGGGCAAAGTGTCCTACATGTGTGTGGACAAAGTATAATATGACAGTGTTGAGGCACACATGGCGTTGGAGCCCTTTCTGTGGACACAGCGTGTGGTGCATTTCCTATGTCTAAAACTGACACCACATGCCACTTCCATGATGCCCATGTCAGTCTGGAAAAATACAATCCAAGAAAAAAACAAACTTTACTGAATACCCATGATGGGCAATGCATGCTGCCTGGGACCCAGTGCTACTGTCTTCAGTCTGTGAGAATTCTGTGATATGCTGACCCAAGCCACAGAATGACACACGGATGAAACAGGTTCTGAATGGAAGGTCCCTGATCTCAGATTCGTGTACTGTGGTGACTGCATCCACCCTAAGATGGTTCACATGGCCACTCTGACAGGCTCGAGAATCATTTAGGAGACAAATCTCTGGACATGTCTGCCGGGAAGTTTCTCAACTGTGTTAACTCCAGTGGGAAAACCAACCGTGAGCGTGGGCTGAGCTATCCCATGAGTCCTAGGCTGTGTAATTCATTCGTCTCCTTGACAACTGTGGATGCAGCAAGACCAGCAACCTCACAATCCTGCACTAACTTTTCCCCACCATGACAGACTGCACCCTAAACTGTGAGCCAAAATAAACCCACCTTCCCCATAAGCTGCTTTTGCCAGTTGTGCTGCCATAGCAACATGAAAACGAATATACTCCCGGGCCTCCTCCTAGTCCCAGTCCCGATGGCTGAAGCCCCCTCCCCATCCCCAGCAGGGTAAGGTCAGCATACCGGTGATGGTACAGGCATCCCGGTGCCCTCTGTAGCTGGGAGCATCTTCCACAGCCTCGCTCACATAGTACTCCTCAGGGATGCCCGGGCTGCAGGCGAGGACCGCATGGCTGCAAGCCTCAGAGATGGGCGTGGAGCTGGCCGAGGTGTCGTCGTGCAGGGCTGTGGCGTCCAGCTTGGCAGGTTTCAAGGGGAGGTGCCCACTGCCATGGGGGGGCCCCCGCTGCCGTAGTCAGGGGCAGTCGGGCAGATGGCCCCCAGGAGATTCAGTGTACCGGTAGGGGCGGCTCACAGAGAATCTGTGGAACAACCCAGAGAGAAACACAGTCATGAGGAGTCTATGAACATATGTAAACAAAATCTTTAAGATCGAGGCAGGGCAGATTAGGGTCTCGTCACAACAGCACTGCAGAGGTGGTTCGCCGGCTAACCAGGCCTCAGTCCCGACACCGAAATCAGCCTTGGCCGGGTAAGACATTAACAAAGTAGCCTCAGCTAGAAGGGCCATGGCCATCCTCAAAGGGAAAAGCCAGGGTGGGCTTAGAGCAAGTCACGGTGGGGAGAGTGCGAGTGTACACTGTGAGGAAGATGCAAACTGACACACCACTGTGCGGAGCGAGGCGATATGGTTATCTGTACATTCAGTTATAAATGAGATGATTACACTCTGCTAAACACAATTCCACAAAGAACTTCAAGGTCAGTGCCCACTTTAAGCTACAGTGAGATATGCGTGAACTCCTTTGAGAACCTGGTAAATTAAGACCTTATTTAAAAAACAAAACCAAAACACATCAGGTCCGTTCACGGGCTCCTGGAAAGAGCCAAGGACAACGGGTTAGAGCCCTGGGACGGATAAGCAGGCTCCAGCAACATCAGCCTGGTTAGGCAGCTCAGACTTCCACTGAAATCCGACTATACTGCTACAGGAAAAGTTCCTCTGTTTCAACAGCAATCATACATGTTACCTCTCAGGACAGGGCTAGCCCCTGAGAAGTTATCCTTTTATTCAGGTCTTCTCTTCCCCACCAACCTCCACTCACACTGCCCCCCCCAACACACACACACATACCATGTGGTGAATGATGTCTACAAAACTACAAAACCTACTTTAGTGACCGAGGAGACGGCTCAGTGGATAAAGTGCTTACCACTTAAGGACCTGAATTCAAAGCCAGGCACAGTAAGTAGTTCATGTCTGTAATCTAGCACGTCTACAGCAAGATGGAAGGTGGAAGAGGCTCACATGCCAGATAGCCTAGTGGATAGAGAGCAACAGATCCTCCACAAAAGCAGTAGAAGGTAAGGTCTGACATCCAGGGTGCCCTTTAAGCTCTACCTCTGCTATGGCACATGCACTGGCACATGCATGCACATACATACAGAGTACATATATGCACAGAAGTTCAAAGAGGATGGAAATGTGGGTTAGCAGTTAAGAATGTGTACTGCTCTTCCCCGAACGCATGCTGGGGGGTGGGAAGGTCACAACCATCCATTACTCCAGCTCTAGGCTTTCTGGCCTCCATGGGCACCCACAAACATGTGCACAGACACACAATCACAAATAAAATTAAAGTAAGTCTTTGGTACCAGAGTGATGACTCGGCAGTTAAGAGCATCTACTGCTCTTGCAGAGGACCTGAGCTCTTTCCAGCACCTGTGTCAGGATACTCACAGCCTCTTATAATCCCAGCTCCAGGGGATCGGATGTGGCTTCCACAGAAACCTCATGCAGGTGGGCACATAAACTCACACAGATGCACACACGTAAACAGAAAGAATTTAAGTGGACAGAAAGCATGAAATGGGAAGAGACAGGAGGTTCTGCCTGCATTGAGGGAACAGAATCAAGAGATGCGTGGAGCGCAGGTGTTTCTGTAGGATGACATGCGGGACCCGACTGGACCATCACACTGGTAGGAGATACACAGAAGAGTGGAGAAGCAGCTTGGTGAGAAGGCACACAGCATTCTGGGCATCAGGGCTTGAAGTCGGCACACCAGAAGTCCTCCACTAGTTGCCACCCATGCTTGGTGCTTTAGCATGGGCGTTCTTTGGGAGAGGCTAAAGGACGCTGGTGCCGCCCTGGCAGTCTTGAGCAAGTAATGGCTTCCTCTGCGCTGGCTGTGTTCTGACTCTGGCCTGGACACTGACTAGCCAGGAACAGCCTAACAAGTGACACGTGTGTATACATCTTCACAGAAGTGGGAGAAAGAAGAGTACCCACTCTGGGAACCTGCATTAACCTGAAATGATTCACCGCCAGGTTAGTTCTGAGAGTTCCAGAAAAACAAACAAACAAAGAAAAAATCCAAAAGCCACAAAGGGGAGAGTAAAGGGAACAAAATACCAAAACAAAAAACAAAAAACAAAAAAAATACAGTAGCGTTTCAAAAAGATGTTTAAAGATATATTTATTTCATGTGTAGGAATGTTTTGCCGCATGTCTCCTGTCTATGTAGTGTGATTAGTGCCTGAGGAGGCCAGAAGAAGGTGTCAGGTCCCATGGAACTGGAGTTAAAGATGGTGGTGAGGTGCTGCGTGAGCGCTGAGAATCAAATCTGGGCCCTGACCTTAACCTCCTAAGGAGCCTCACTCGGTCACCCAGTGACTCATGTGACTCCCCCATCTAGTTTCTGACTTGAATAGAGTCAGAAAGAATCCTGGGAGGTGACAGCAGGAGCCTGGGGGAGACCCAAGGATGCTGGGGGAGGAGAAATAGACCACTCCAGGGTGTGAGTCTGCGGAAACCCTATGTCAGCATTTCTACTCAACCTATGCTTTCTGCCAACGACTCAAGATCTCTACGAACTCAAGAAGCAAAACAAGCAAACAGCCAGGGTAGTACACCAGAAGAGGCCAGGGCCTGGGGAGTTCTATCCCTAGCACTCATATAAAGAGAGTCGGGGGGTGGCACCTGTAATCCTATGCTGGGGAGGTGGAGATGGGTAGACCACACACACAAACATGTTCATACACACACACACACCAGAAAGAAAACTAGTCAGAGGCTGTATAGTGCACAGGCTCCAACAGCCCCAGGCACTATGTGTGGAGACAGGAAGAGGAAGCTAAGCTTCCAGGCTGCTGAGACACAGCTGGGTCCCCGCAGGTGGCTGAGCCCAGCCCTCCTCTGCCCACACCCGAGACTGGGTAGCCGATGATAACACGGCTGTGATCAAGGCATGCCAAACCCGTGTTCTGCATACAGCAAACTCATATGCCCGCCACCACCCTCAGACTGCCCAAGAAAGTGAGCCTTGTGTGTCCCTAAAATTACTTTTCAAAGGGCTCTCTAAAGGCAGCACACAGTTACACAGGCAACGGTGCCACTACTGGCCCTTCTGGGGCTGACAGGGAACACAGGAAGCTGCCCACCGCCACTAACCTCCCTGAGTGGCTAACTCTTCTTAGCTGAATGTCGTTACCAACCCCACTTAGAGGTTAAGGAAATAATGCTCACAGGGCCACACAGAGTCAGCAGAGGGACCAGTGTGAAGCTGTTTCCTGGCACTGAGTGCTGTGTCTCCCAGCTTCCCCTCAGTCAAACAGGCTCAGAAGATCCTGGATGTCTCTGGCCCCAGCAAAGCCTGGCACACACAAAGCCAGGGCTTTCTTCCAGATAGAGGAAACAAATGGGGCTTTTGAAAAGCCTGCCCATGGGTGAAGGCAGCACATTGTGGGGTGTGCGGTTGGCTGGCTGCAGCCTGGGAAGCCTGGGGAAGACGGGACCCCTGTCCGCGGAGGAGTGAGAAGTTCTGCAGCCTGGCCATTTTGGCAGACAAAGGGGTGCCAGAAAGACAACAGTGGGGGTGGGGGCAGGCAGGGAGTATACACCAGGTGGGAGAGTGTACAGCAAGGGGAAGAGTATATATATATGCCGGGGGAGGAGTGCACACCACGGGGAGGAGAATACACCAGGTGGTGGAGTGTACAATGCGGGGATGAGGGGGAAATTTGAAGATGTAATAGCACAAATGTTCCTTTCTTTTCTAGAATGCCATACAATGATATTCATCTTCAGGTTTCTGCTCCCTCAACCCCATGGCTCCTTGAGAACTCAGCTTTACCTCAGAGAAACCTCTTGTATGTTGTAGCCAATATCTGTTTCCTATGTTTTGTGAGTTTCGATCCATTTCCCTCCTAACCTTCGCTAGGGTGAGGTCTCCCCTCAACTGCACCTCCTGGCTGCAGCTCTGGGCTTCTGGGGGGTCTCTACGATGTGGGCGTGTCACCTGCACTTGTGAAGCTGTGGGCATAAGGGCAGGAGGTGGTTCCCATGTGAGAGCATGGAAAGGCCGAGAGTCGCCGCAGACGTAAGCACAAACATTGGACACACAGAGCCTGTCTTCTCCTTTCTAATCTAGAAACAAGCCCCCAAGAAAGCTAGCCAGTCTGCAGGCTGGGCATGGAGGGTGGTCACTGGAAGTCCTGGTTCCCACCTGGGGCCAGCACACATTCGGTGAGGCAGGATCACAGCAGGGGATGCAAAGGGACATGGTAGAGGAACAGTCCCTCGACCTGGGATCTGGGTCACCCTTCCTGCAGGTTAGGCCAGGAAACCAGCACAGCCAGCCAAAAAGGCCAAAATCACCAGCGATAACACGTGTTTCTCTAAAGACACCTCAGACAGGGATACCGAGATGAACAAGCTGTGCTGGCTTTGGGCCATGGTGTGTCTGTGACCTGTGTTTGCTCTCCACTGTCACCCTTAAATCTAAACAACATTAAACCAGCTTACAGTTCCAGTTACAACCAGAGGTTTTTAAGGGAATGAAGTAAGCCAGCTCATAGAGCTTTTACTTAATTCTCAAACTTGGCTTCATCTTTAAACCTCACTGTAAACTGAATCCCCTGAACAACATACACACACACACACACACACATACACACACACACACAAAACCACTCACTGTGACACCTAGGTGTAGCATTCTTGGGAAGTTTACACCTATGTCATTCATTCATGTATGTATATATTCATTCACACACATATATTAGTATATACGTGTATATGTATGTACATATGTACACATATATAAACACATGTATATATACACATAAATATATAGGAATGATAGAGGCATGTTTTTCCTAAGCACACTGCTCCCATCTCCCTCCCACCCTCCCCCTCATACTCCCTCTCTCCCTCCTTCTCCCTCCTCCTCCCCCTTCCTCTATCCCATTTTATTTCTCCCTTGAAGCATGTGCTCTCTCTGAGTCCCTCACTTGCTTCACCCTGATTCATCATCAGATTCCTTTCTGCTAAGTTGCCAGGAACCTGACTATCTCAGCGGATGTCCCTGGGGTATTGGGACTCTTGGGGCCTCCAGCAGCAATGCTGGCTGTGTCTGGCTGTGTCCCTCTGTAGCTGACAAGGGGACTGCGTGAGGTGGCTGGTGCCTCCCTCTCCACCACGGCAATCCTTCGGTGGCCACTGTGCGGTCACTGTCACTGTCAGATGCTCAGAGGTGCTGAGGCTAACCTGTGCTATTTTAAAGTACAGGCAACTCTGGCACGGCCAGGATCGGAAGATGAGCTACTGCCCGGAATGTGTAGCCTTGTTTAAAGCTCGTTACTTACTTACCGGGCAGCATTAGCATCTGCGTTCCTCGGGAGAATCTGGGCTCAGGGAAGCCAAACGGCCTGCCAAGAAGCATAGCCGAGCTTGAGTGGATCCAAACATGCTACTGCTCAGCTGAGCGGTGCTGGACTTAAGGAGAGTTGGGCATACCATGTGGCCACTCACGACCAGCCATTCCTTCTGCCCTGGATCTATAAGATGGCAATCCCACCATAACAGAATCAAAGGAGCTCCATGAAGGCACACGGACCTATACCCATCCAGAAGCCAGGATGTGGGGCTCCAGTAGCCACAGCCTCCCATAACTCCCCTTCTTACCGCACTCTGACCTTCGATGACCTTCCTGGCACTCCCATGAGCACGCTGGCTCTATAACAAGGAGCTAGTGGGAGCTGGCATGCCAACACTGAGCAGTGGAACAGGAGATGAGTTTCAGCCAGGTGGGGTAAAGAGCACAGTGGCCAAGAAGCCACCAACTAACAGGGCGCTCGTGCTACCCACGACTCACTCCAGAGTTTCGGCTAGGCTACACACAGGATGCTAATCATCCTGTTCACAAAGCAGTTTTTAGTGTGTCCTCGATAGAACCATCCTCTTGATGAGAGGGTGTAGAAAGGCATGGGGAAGTTGGGAGTACATTCACGATTCATCCGAGTCATGGTGGGGGTGGGGGTGGGGGTGGGGGCGCTAACGAGAGTTTCTCTTCAGGAAATAGTCTTTGTGCAGATACCACCAAGGTTAGCAGCATCTTGGCAGGGCATCTCGGGACCAAGTTGTGATGACCCCACATCAGACAACTCCCTCTGAACATCAAAAGTGGCTGACGGGTGCCATGCTGCAGGCCTGTAATCCCAGCACTTACAGGACGGAGGCGGGAGGATGAACTGGAGCCCAGCTTGGGGCCCACGCATAGCAAAACTCTATCTAGAGACTAGAGCTGCTGATCTAGCTTAGTAGGTAGAGGGTTTGCCCACCATTGCCAGAGTCCTGTCCTCTGTTCCCCGACCCCCACCATACACACACGGATGCAGGGATGGGAGGGAGAGAGGAAGGAAGAGAGAGGAAAGAAAGAAGGTTGAAGCAACATCATTGTGGTGGTAACTAACCAAGCCACAGAAACGGAGACGGCAGTTTCAGTAACAGTTCCTGGGGCTGTTGTGAGGGTCCCTGGGCCCCTTGAAGGAACAGAGGAGGCGGCAGAGGTCCAGTGGACACTGTTACGGGTTCTGATAGGAGGACTTCAGGACAGCCTTGCACACGGACAGACAGCCACGCGCAGCTGCTGTCCTGAGGGCGCGTGCCCCACCCCATCCACAGATGTACACACATGAAGTCAATGTCACTTTTTGGTTCTTTGAGACAAGGTCTCACTCTATAGCTCTGGCTGGCCTGGAATTCATAATCCCCCTGCCTCAGCCTTCCAAGTGCTGAGGCTGCAGGCCTGCACCATCACACCAGGCTTAACGCCATTTACTTATCTCCTGTGTAGTGACAGGAAAGATCTCTTACTGAACCTAGAGCTCGCCATTGTAGCTAGACTGGGTAGCCAGAGACCACCAGGAATCCATCTGTCTCCACATCTCCTGCTACAGGATGCTACAGGCTCCTGCCACACTGGCTGGCTCGCACATGGGCTCAGTGGATCTGAACCCAGGGCCTCGTGACAGTCAGAGAACACTACCAGGCTCCCCAGCACCTCGAAGCAGTTATTTTTAAATTATGCATGTGTATGTGTGTGTGCATGGTTTTGTGTGTGCAGGAACATGTGTATGTATGAGTGTGGGTACACACATGTGGAGGTCAGGGATCAGTTCTGAGTGCCGGCCTGAGAAATGCCACCTGCCTCCTTGATATGGACTCTCTTTCACTGGCCTGGAGCTTGTGGCTTGATTGGCTGGCCAACCCCAGTATCGACTGTCTCCGTCTCCTGGGTTGGGACTGGAATACCATGCCACCATCCCCAGCATTTGTATGTGGTTTCTGGTGATCAAACCCTGGTCCTCGTGTGTGTGTGTGTGTGTGTGTGGCATGCACTTTGCTGGCTGAGTCACCCCCCAGCCCTCATTGCCACTTTAAAGCCATATCTTTTTCTAGCTCTGGAAAGCCTACCCCCTCCCCCCAATAATAAAGCAGACAACATCACTTAAAGAAAGTTCTGGGCTGGAGAGATGGCTCAGTGGTTAAGAGCACTGACTGCTCTGCCAGAGGTCCTGAGTTCAATTCCCAGCAACCACATGGTGGCTCACAGCCATCTGTAATGGGATCTGACGCCCTCTTCGAGTCTGAAGACAGCTACAGTGTACTTACATACTAAATAAAAAATAAAAAATAAATAAATAAATAAATAAATAAAAAGGAAGTTACCCAATCTCAAGAATAACAAAGGGAATGGCTGTGGGCTAATCCAACCCAGGCCAGATCTCCCTTGGGTCCTCCTGTAGCAGAAGCAATCTCCCCAAAACCCACGGTGACGCCCCACAGGCCAGCAAGGAAAGGAAGGCTGATCTGTTGATCCATCAAGGATTCATGAATGAGAGGTGCTGTCACACGACCAGCCCCCATGTCCAAGAATAATTCTGTTGCAGCTGAGAGGCAGCCCAGCCTTGACTCTGTCTCCTAGAATAAGGGAGAAAATGAGACCAGACCTGGAGCAGTTCAGCCTTATGTAACGATCCCATCCCTCTTTTAGCTGCAGCAGCAGATTTTTTTAAGCACCATAAATAGCTCCCTCTCCTGCAGGGAGGCCGTCCAGCCACAGAGCCTGAGGCAGCCGGCTTCTCCTCTTTCTTCTGCAGTGGAACCTTCACGAGCCTTCCAACACAGAGCAAGGTTAGTGAGGCAAGCTCGCCTGGCCCAGGACAGACATGTGTCACTGACCCCTAGAAGCTAGGCAGGAGATTCAAACTTTGCCTATTGGTCCTCAAGAGCCAGCACTCACAGGCTAGCATAGGCAGCAGAGACTATATTTGGGGACTCCACAGAGGGGCTTCTCCTTCACATCAGGCTGACGGAGTGGCACTGCAGGGACAACAGTAGCTGTTGGACATTTAATCCTGCCAATCGAGGGGCACAAGGCCAGCCTGGCAGGCAGCAGGAGGGAGCAAGTTGAAGGAGGCCCAGCACAGTGATAATATGTCAGGCCCAACTGCAAGCCACATACAGAAAGCCATACCCTAACCCTCTCACACCCCAGGATTGGAGGAGGAACTGGAAGGCTGGCCAGAGCTGGGAGGGAGACGGTAAGAATGATTACCCCAGATCCCTGCAAAGTGCTCATGGAACACCCGAGATGCTAGGCTGGAAAGCCCTTACCTTGAAAAGAAAAGTTCTACCCAAGAAGGGCTCAGGGACCTCGGCCGTGTAATACTGCAGCCTACCTTGTAGGAATCATTGCTTGGAAGGGACACTGAACCCCTGGGGAGGATGCAGGCCCAGATCTACGAGAGGCTGGCATGGCAGGGAGTGGGTGTCACATCTGCCCTTCGGATACGGGCCTAAAGTTAATCATCAACCACACCTAGTGGCTACTTAGCCTCAAGTCCCAGGACAAAGGGATCACGGTAACTCCAAGGGTGGACACCCAGGGACATGGATGGGGCTAGGAGAGG
>JADRCD010143809.1:0-19427 GCA_019843815.1 Montemys delectorum | reverse complement strand
ACACACACACACACACACACACACACACACATATACATATATGTAATTAAAAGTAAAGCCTCATGAATAAGATACTTCCCTTGTTCCAGTCACCAAATTCCTCTCTGGCCCCTTGCCCTGCTTCTTCATTTCATGCCATTCCTCTGTTTGTCATATTTCATTGTCTTTGGGAATGGAGGTAGTAATGGCCCAAGCTCCATGGGGCAGGAACGTAGCCTATCTCATTCACCTTCAGAATGTAGCATAGTGCCTGTCACACAGTAGATGTTCAACTTGTGTTTGCTAAATAGTATGGATAACGTACCATCCATCGCTAAAGCATGGTTTCCAGGGTAGCTCTCATCCTTTTCTGTTCATTTATTCACTGAAGCGCCAAGTACCACACACTTTGTGAAACATTAGGGATGTAATGCAAGACACATGTGACTGCAGCCGTCATGTCCTTTGCATTTTATGCAAAGCATGTATAACTGAAATTAACCGAAGCGTTTCCACTTATTTTCCCCTCCTTTATTGCATATTTAAACAACTAGCCCCACCAACATTCATTGCCTCAAGAAAGGATGTAAGAAAACAGACAAAAGCATGAAGCTTTAAAAAAGAGTACAAATGCCGTAGCTAGCTGGGAAATGAGAGCACTGTACAATGAAGCCTGGGGCTTTCTTACTTCTAGCTAGGAAAAACTTCACCTCACTGGGTGTAAGGGGAAAAAATAGTCATTAGTGGGACTCAGAGAGGGGCACCTGGACCCCACTCTCTATACACAAACCCCAATGGGGGATAATGAAACCCCACTGGGTGTCTCTTAGCTTAAAGAGCAGAAGAAAACTGTTTCTCACTGTCTTCTTGGAAATGATAGCGTGATGTGTCTGGGCACATGAAGACCCAGACAACTTGAGTAAACTCCCTCCTGACTGGTTTTCCATGAGCTCAAAAAGATCGCAAGAGCAACAAACATTGGAACTGGCTGAGCTTCTTGCCACCCAAGCCACATGGCCTCTCAGTGAAAGTGACTTTGGACCAAAGCAGCCCCTAACATGCTCTGGGTGTCTGTGTCCCTCCCCCAATGTGATGGTAGTGTAGGAGGTGGGTGGGGCATCTAAGAAGTAATTGGTCCAGGAGGATCTCACTAATGGGATGAATGACGCTGCAACGAAGATTCAGAGAGACTTGGCTGCTTCTTCCTTGTCCCAAGAAGGTGCCATCTTTGACTCACCAGGCACTGAATCTGAAGGTAGCTAGGTCTTGGGCTCCCCAGCCTTTAGAACAATAAATGATACATTTATATTGGTAGTAAATTTCCCAGCCAGAACAAACTAGGATACTCCCACAGGATTTAGCAGCCAAAGAGGAAGGAACAGAGTTAAACAAGACCAAGGTCAGTCAAGGACATCCTTCACTAGCCCTGTGCCCTCCATTTACTAATGTATGCTGGGGAGATAGCACAGTTTCTGTCACTGGATCTCTCTGCCTGTTCACTAGGTATCCATTTCTATATAAAGCGAATTATAAGTTTAAAAAAAAAGATATATTACTTCCAGAATGTTTCTTAATTATATTCCCACTTCTCTGATCCACAGAAGCACTCTTTTTTGTTTATTTTCAGATCTTTCTCGTTTTGTTCCTGTCTTCCTCTACACCACACCGGTTCCTCTAAACCTACCCATCACACCCCTCAGAGTTACCTCTCTAAAGCAGAGATGGGATTCTCTTACCCACTTGATCCACTTCACTACATCCCTAGCATCCGCTCACTTTCTGCACTCTTGATTTTTTTTTTCTCTTCGATCTAGTTTCTCCTCTACAAAACTCAATTGTCCTGCTGTATCTGGGAAGTTGCCCCTACCTCATTTCATCATCAAATTCCTTGTCATTTCTTGAGACGATTCTTTTATCCTATGGCTTACAAGCACACCCACAAGCTTGTACAGAGCCGGAGGAGAACATCCAGTGTCCTGCTGTAGCACATGCTGACCTACTTCCTTGAGACAGGCTCTTTCACTGAACCTGGGTCTTGCTGTTTCAGCTAGACTGGCTGACCAACAAACTCGGGGAATCCTTGCTGAACAGAGAAGCACTCACGGGCCATACATGATTTTTTTTTCAAGGGTGCTGATGACACTGAACTCAGATCATCTTGATTGTGCATCAGGAACTTATACCTACTGAGTCATCTCCCTAGCCCCAAGACACTGGTACTATGCCATTCATTCTCTGAGGACCTTGATAAAAGCCTCTTCCTCCTCCTCCTCTTCTTCCTTTTCTCCTCCTCCTCCGGCTCCTCTTCTTCCTCCTCCTCCTCCTACTTCTCCTCCTCCTCCTCCCAGCATCAGATTTATCTCTATGCCATTACCATGCTCTTACTGCCATATATAATCTTTTCACCCAAGAATGTCGGAGCAATAAATCCAGCTCAAGAGAAGCATGCATAAGCCAGAGAGTGACTAAGGATCAGCGACTTGCTATTTAAGCAGCTGAGTTGCTGGATCTTAGAAACTTGGTTCTACCTCTGCTTTTTGAACTTCATTCATGTGTTCATAAAAGTCCCAACTCTGGTGAAAGTTTCTCTCTATGGCTGTTCCACTCAATATCAGCAACTCAGTAGGAATAACTCAATAGGAGACAAGATAGAACTAAGACTTTTCTTATTATCTATGATTGTGATGGACACTTTTACCCAAAACTCTGGAAGCTAAGTAAGTTCATTAGGAAGCATTGTGTTTTATTTTTTTAGAAGATTTATTCATTTTATGTATATGAATACACTGTTTCTGTCTTCAGACACATCAGAAGAGGGCACCAGATCCCATTACAAATGGTTGTAAGCCACTGTGTGGTTGCTGGGAATTGAACTCGGGATCTCAGGAAGAGCAGCCAGTGCTTTTAACCGCTAAGCCATCTCTCCACCCCAGCACTATGTTTTAAAATCCCACTGCTGTCCTCCATTGTAATCTTGTTGTCTAAAAGTCTATCTCAGTGAATTTGCAATTAACTTATCACAGACCAAGGGTCTCACTTGCTCCACCCTAGATCTTTAATTAAGTCAAAGTCCACATATCATTTTGCTTTATTTTTATCTCACACTAGAAATGATGAAATAGAACACAATAAATGTTTGCAGAATAAAGTAGGGGCTGATTTATAATTTTCAAAACCTCTTCGAACTGTTTCCTGTTCCCAGAAGGAAAAGGGAAATTGAATAAAAGAGTAAATGAGCCTAGAGCTTAACTAAGCATGTCTGTACTAACTAGTCCCACTAATATTGAGAATATAATGGATTTTGCCCAAGAAGGAAGCGTGTGGCCATAAAACTCACAGTGTGGTTAAGGTGGCAGGGTTACAAAGCATAGACTCTGTGTTGATGTGCCTGAGGTTTCAAACACATCACAGTAGAATGATTTTTGGTGTGGAGATGACAAGCCCTAAAACCAAGATATGGCATTGTTACATTCATTTCAAGGCAAGTGCACTCAATATTCTGTTCTTCTGGGTTAGTTAATAATGTTCCTGAAGAACTGATTTGGCAAGCTGTGTATTGTCATAGATCCCCTGAAAGTGCAGAAATCATTCCATCTATAACAAACCTCACTGGAATTTTCTGACTGTTATAGTTCACAGTGGAGAAATTCACCTTTCCACAGCAAAGTCAAGAAGGGGGAAAAATTAAAAGTGAGTCGATAATGATTTTTCCTTGGACTATGGACAGTCCACGCCTGAGCTTTCTGTGAACCAGCATGCAAACAGGTATTTATAGTCAGGTCTATGGATTTATAGTGAGAAGCCTTATCATCCCAAGAGAAATTCTATGCATTTTACTTAGTGTTAGCTCTAGGTTCTTGTTTAATAACCATACAACAGTGAAAAGCCAGTCCCTAATTCGGTTCAGGAATTACTTATTTAGATGATAAAAGAATGTAATATAAGTAGAAACCAAAGAAAATAGACTGTATAGACCTCACATAGTATATGTTTATGTATAGGATTAGCATATGTTTATGTATATGTGTATATGTATTAGTATATGTTTATGTATGTATATGTGTGCATAAATACATGCTATCTATATCTCTCTCATTGTGTGTATGCATCTTTCCCTCATTACATACTTTTCTTTGATAAAAAATGTCCTCCTTTTTCCAAATTTAAGACTGCCCCTATGTCCAATTCCCATATTCATAACAACACCTCCAGCTCATGTTTACGTAGACTTTACAAATTAAAATTCATATGTCCTGATGGCCTGGTGACAGAGGGCAAGGATTTCCTTCATACATGAAAAACTGAAGTTCAGATAAATGACATGTTTTTCCAAGGTCATACTTGAGTGATTCAGAATGAACTTTCTGGTTCCAGGCAGAGCAAACCAGGAGGGACCCCTGTGCTCAGAAGATGATGAGTCCCAGTTTCCTGCTAGAAAGGACAATGGTGCTTTCTACACCATCTTCTCATTTTTCAGGGAGGAGAAAACTCTTAGTAAGTCTCCAGAAGTCCCACAGGAGCTCCGACTAGTACTTGGGAGAGAGGATGCCACTGAAAATACACAGAGAGAAAAATAGCTACTTCTTCCACAATTGTGTTCATGGTTCCTTCCTGGGGCTGGAAACTCCCAAAATGCATCAGTGATGGGTGCTGCTTAGCTGCTCTGTTGTTAGGTTGTAACCATGTGAGTTTCTTATTTTAAATTACCATGCAGAAAAGCAGTGAATTTTTTAACATGCACACAGATACATTTGACCATCACCATACTCAAGAAAGACAAGTGTTGGCATCTAAAGAGCCATGCCCCACCCCACTCCCCATCTGTATCATGCAATATCTAGAAATGTGAGGAGACTCCTCCAGCCACCATGTATATCAATACCTCATCCTACCGTGTGAGTGCATTACAGTTTGATTCATTGCTCACCTACTGAAAGTCATTAGCTTGTTTCCAGGATTGTTTTGTAATAGTAGAAAGATATTTTTGTAAGCATGTCTATTGGTTTTTTCATATGAGCACAAATGTTTGTATCTCTGGGAGAAATACCCAAAAGAATTACTGGATCCTATGTTATATTCATTTCTTGTTTCTGTCATTGCAAACTATTACAAACCTAGTGAGTTAGACAGTCCAGATTAGTTATCTTACAGTAATGCAGGTCAGAAAACATCACTGGACTAAATTCAAAGTATCAGCAGGGCTGTGTTCCTTTCAGAAGGCTTTTTGGAGGGAATCTGCTCAGGTTAGTGGCAGACTTTAGTTCCCCGTGGATGCAGAACTTGGCTCATGGCCTCTCTCCTTTACCTTCACAGCTAGTGATGGCCAGCCAAGTTGTCCTTTCATCATCTTGCTTCCTCTAAAGCTTTCTCTTCTCTGACCTTGCCTCCACTCCCTTCTCACACGCTTACCCAGCCAGGCCATGATAAGGCAACATAATCTTACTTTCTCAAAGCCCGCGCCTTAGACATCTGCCATGTTCCTGGGACTTTTGAATGTATTATATTCTTAACATCTAAAGATTGTAGGTGAATACTCTCCCTACCTAGCTTTTCAAGAAACCTCTAAGTTGTTTGGGTTTTGGTTTTTGTTTTTGTTTTTTAAGAATGTCTGTGACATTTTCCATTTTTACTGGTAGTGTACCCAAGCTCCAGTTGCCCTGTGCACTTGTTATCCCTTGGCATTGTGAGTACTTTTTAACTTAGGTGTTCCCATAGGTCCACACTGGTAGTGCCTGTGGTGTGAGTTTACATTACCCTTGTGTCTAAAGGTGTTGAGCAACATTTTATCAGTCTATCTTCCATCTTCACATACTGCCTATAAGACAAGTATGTTCAAATCTTCTGCCCATTCTGTTCATTTGGTTGCTCGTTCTTTCAGTTTTGAGTTCTAGGCCTTTCATTCTAAATATAGATCCTTTGTCAGCTAGGTGAGAAGAATGCTCCTTAATCAGACCCCTTGTTTCCCATTGTACCTGCATTCTAGTTACACACATGTAATTTCCCTGGATTGGGCTAGCTCTAGATCATAGAGTCACTGGATTGAGGTTTCTCCATGAGAGTATGTCAGATCTGGGAATGGCTTAGCCTCCTCCTAGTCATAGCTAATCCCAGACATAAACAATTTGGTCCATCCCTATAGTCCTCTTTGAGAACACAACTTTCACTCACTATTTTATAGACTGAGTTTGAAGACCACAGGATACTGAAGAGGAACACAGAAGCAGATGAGAAGAATGGAAGGCTCACTGCCCTTGACACCAAACCTGAAAACCTGTTCCATCCTGGGGACCCACATGGTAGAGGGAGAGAGCCAACTCCTGCCCGCTGTCCTTCTCTGACCTCCACACATGCACTGTGAAGCACAGACTCCAGCTCCAGGGATCTGGTGTCATCATCTGGCCCCTGTAGGCACCTGCACTCATATAGACATTACACACACACACACACACACACACAGAGAGAGAGAGAGAGAGAGAGAGAGAGAGAGAGAGAGAGAGAGAGAGATTTATTATTAAAAATAATAATCTTTAAAGAGAAATAGTAATGGTAAGACAGATGACATCTGTGATTTCCATACCAATGTCTAATTCCAACACAGTTGGATCCTGTAATTATATGAATCGGGATGTGACCTCTGCCAATGAACCACCAGGCCAATCAAGTGATAAATCAAACAAAGGACAGTTCTGAAATCACTGAGAAGTAATTGCAAAGCATGAAGAGAGAATATCCATCCTGCTGAATTATATAGGTGTAGAGATGCCGCACGAGCATGAGAGACTGTGATTCCTGAGATCTAAGGAGAGCTGCTCATAACATAAATGCAAAAACTTAGCAGAAAGTGGATATTTTATCACAAGCTCTCTGGAAACTCTCATCTATGTACAATGTAGCAGCAATCTGGGGCGTCTCTTGAGATTGACTTTCAAATATCTAAAGTTGACAGAAGCCATCCCAGAGAACTTGAAAATCATAACTTTCCATGCACCAAAACCCTATGAGAAAATAGAATCTACCACAGATGGTCAGGAATTAAGATACATCCCATAGGTAGGTTGAGGAAGGTTCAGAGAACAAGTTATGGTGATGTGCCCGCCTAAACTGTTCATAGCAGGAGGTAGAAAGCCATTTCTGCTTGCAGGACTGGAGGGTATGGATATATAAGTCACTGGAAGCCACTGAAAACTGGGATGGAGAAGAGAAGGCTTCCTGCCAGACTTGTAGTTGTTCAAAGATTCAACTGCAGTCAGAAGATGACATCAAAGGAAGGGGCTGACAGACAGAGGGATACCCTGAGCTTACTCTCTTTCCTTCCCTTCCTGTCTTCTTCTTTGGATGTTTCCCAAAAATGCACAGCAGGAAGTCCCAGGTGTTCTACTTCATTCCAAAGCACAGTGATGATTCTCGGTGGAGCTGAAGGTGTGGAACAGACAGGGTAAGTAATAATCCAGAGACTTCTGACTCATAAGCCAGAAGACATTGGCTGAGAACATAAGTATTAAGGAGCCAACCACCTATTCAGTTCTTGCTGCATATTGGCTGTAGCTCTTCTAGGAACACTGGTGGATGAGATAGATGCACATCGTCTCTCATCCTAAGAGAGCTTATGGCACAAGAGGCAGACAAGAGGTGGACCCAGCAGAAGAAGATACTGTAATAGATGAATGCAGTGGAGGCATCTAACCAGAAAGAAAGAATCAGAAAAGATTCCTGGTAGAGACTGTATCTAAAATAGAGAGGCAACACATTTGTAAACATGAGCCTCCCCACATGGAAGAGTGGAGAGCTCCAAAATGCTCTAGAGTAATGGCAGAGTGGTGAGAGGGTGTGATATTGTGTGGGTTAGGATAACCGGAACATAGCTTTCTGGTGGGCAATGGAATGCAGACAGCGAAAATGGCTTGGGATAAGTTTAGAGAAGGCCCCCCAGTTCATACCTCAGGTGACCTTGACACTTTGGAGACGCTGAAGGCCCAATCCTAAAAATATGGGTAAGGCAGGGAAGGACGCTCAACTGGGCACCATTGTTGGTTTTAGGTGTCTCTTTTCCATATTTCTGGATGTCTGTGAAGGTGATTCTAGAAGGTTGGCATTCAAATTACTGGACTGAATGAAGGATGCTCACCCTCACCAATGTGATGAGCACTGATCTATATGCTGAGTGCCTAGGTTCAGTGGGCGGGGGTGGGGGGAGAATTTCTTGTCTTTTTGAGCTGGCATACTTTAGACATCAGACTTGGGGTTCTTCAGGCTTGGGCTGCAGGTGAAGCCTTGCAGCAGGGCCATCCCATGCCAAGGTTCTCAAGTTTTCTCCTCATCCTCAGAGTCTCACCATTGGCTTCCTGATTCTCAGGACTGACAAATTTGGACTGAATTATACTCTGGCTTGTAGATAGCATATTGTGGGAGTACCTAACCTACAAAATCATCTGAGCCATCACCTGTGTTTGTCTGTCTGTCTGTCTATCATCAATCATCTAGCTTTGTATATTTTAGCCTCCTACCTCGTGTATAATTATTTTTAGCTATAAATCATGTGTCTATGTCTATTTCTGTCTCTGTAAATATAGATATAGAACTGGTTTTCTTTCTCAGGAAAACCCTTACTAATACACTGGATAATGGCATAACAACATACATGTGTGTGCGTGTTCATATTTTTTGTGGATGTGTATATGTGTGTACAAGTGTGTATATGTGTGTGCATGTGCATGTATGTGTATGTATGTGCATGTTCATATTTGTGAGCATGTATGTATGCATGTGGAAGCCAAAGGTTGATGTCAGGTGTCATCCCCGCTCACCTTCAACCTTATTTTTTGAGACTGTCTCTCACTAAACCCATCACTCATCAATTGGATAGACTGGCTGGCCAATGAACCTTGGAACCCACCTATCTCCTCCTCCAGGACTCTAGATCTGTGTGTGTGTATGTGTATGTGTGTGTGTGTGTGTGTGTGCACTCAGCCACACCAAGCTTTTAAGACGGGTGCTGAGAATCTGAACTCGAGTCCTCACATTTCCTTGAAGGCAAGTTACCAGCTGAGCCACCTTTGGAGCCCCTTATCCTTTTCTCCCAGGCATGGAGGACCAACAAGCAAGCAACAAATGTGCAAGGAAATTTTACAGATGGTGGCGCATTGGCGACGTGTCACAGCCTTCGTTTTATGCTTAGGAGAACAGTTCGAGCTGTGCTGCCGGCCCCGGTGGATTGTTGAAGCTAGGAATGGACATGGACAGACTCTGGCAACTACAAAACAAGTCATAATTCCAAGTAATGTTGCAATGAAAAGCAAACGTGGCTGACACTTTTATAGTTTCCATGGAATGCGGTGTAATCTTCTGACCTGTTTCCCAAAGCTTGGAGAGAAAAATGGAGAGTGTACACACAGGAGCTGGTACCCTGAGAGGAGTGTGTTCCTGCCATTGCTTTCCAAATGGAACCCTGTCCTCCTGGCTATGTGGTGCGTGATCACTACCCAATAATACGAACTGATGAGCAGCTGAGTAGAGATTTGTTTTCATTTTTGCAAACTCTTTTATGACCACAGAGGGGATAACTAAATTAATGCCATATGCCTGCAAAATCCCTCTGACAGCTTTTATTGTAATGGAAGATGACAACAGTTATCAGAGCAGAAGAAACATGCTTGAGAAAAAGTAAATACCAAACACCTTTTGGGAAACAGTGCACCTTCTCTGACCTCAGCAGCTGCCTAGCTCTCCAGAGTGTGGCGACCAGAGTTGGCGGATCACAGTTAACCAGGGTTTCCTCTTGCTTGAAAAAGTTTGCCTTCTCCCTCTCCCTGGGTTGTGCAGAATTTTAAATGTCACAGTAATCACATTTTCCCCCAGGATAACATGAAATATCACTAGAGCTTAATGGAGATGAACCAATGATTGAATTTAGTTGCTAGTGATATATTGACTTAGAGGAATCAGATCTAGCCCACAAGCTGTACAACTTCTGAATTTTGTTAACACAAATAGGAAATCAAGTGATAAAATCTAGTGTTTCCGAGTCCCTTACCAGACATTCAATCCTGTTCCAAGTACTTTATACCTATCATTTAAAGCCAATAGTCCTTCAGGGGGGCATTAGCACCCCCATTTAATAGATCAATTCAAATGATGAATTTGTTGACCTACACAAAGCCATGTGATTTGTGGGTATGTGACTATCTCTCATGAAAGCCATATGTGCTTGGCAGTGTTACATAAGTGCTATAAGCCTCATTGGCAGAAGGCAAATAACATCTTAGGATATCAGAGGGTTGCATTAAGTAGATTACATGCGGCACATTGGTTTAGTGCTTGCTATATATTAATCTCTTACTACACTATTCAGGGTTCTCCAGAGAACTACAAGAAAAAAAAAAAAGAAGAATGAATGAAAGAAAGAAAGAAAGAAAGAAAGAAAGAAAGAAAGAAAGATGTGTATATATAGTATATAGAGAGGGAGTAGATTTATAAGCTAGGTAAATAGATGGTAGGTAGACAGACATAATAATAATGAAAATATTATACACATGTGTAATTAATATATGAATAAATATGAAAATAGGCAGGCAGAAAGATACATATATACCTGGGTAGATACATAAATAGAATGTAGATAAAACTTACAAAGAGATTTGTTATAAAGAATTGGCTCGTGTGATATACTGGCTAGGTTTATGACAACTTGACACAAGCTAGAATCATCAGAGAGGAAGGAGCCTCCAGGGAGAAAATGCTTCCATAATCCCTGGCTGTAGGCAAGCCTGGAGGTATTTTCTTAATTAGTGATTGGGAATGAAGAGCCCAGCGCATTGTGAGTGGTGCTGTCCCTGGGCTGGTGGTCCTATGTTCTATAAGAAAGCAGGCTGAGCAACCCAAGACCAGCCCACAAGTAAGCAGCACCCCTCCATGGCCTCAGCATCAGCTTCTGCCTTCAGTTTTCTGCCCTGCTTGAGTTCCTGCCTTGGATTCCTTTGAAGATGAACAGTGATCTGGAAGCACAATCCACACAACAAGTCCTTTCTCCCTCAAGTTGCTTTGGTCACGGCGTTTCAACACAGCAGTAGCATTTCTAAGACAGATTATGGGGGCTGAGGATCCTGCAGACACCTTATCATCAAGCTGGAGATCCAGGAAAGCTGCTGGGGTAGGTCAAGTATTTGAATCTGAAGGCCAACGAGTAAAAAAAGCGAAGTCAAGGCCCCCAGCACATATGTAGCAGAGATACAGCTCAGTCTCCATGTGGATCCCCCAACAAATGGAGTGGGGGTTGTCCCTAAAGCTGTAGCTTGACTGTGAACTTGGTTCCATAGCATGTCCACCTTGTCTGGCCCCAGTGGGAGAGAATGCGCCCAATCTTGCAGAGACTGGATGCAACAGTGGGAGGGGAGGGGGGGAAGGGGTATGCCTGAGTGGGGGGGCACCTTCCTAGAAGATAAGGGGAGGTGGAGGGTAGAGAGACTCACTCTGTGAGGGGGGACAGGAAGGGGGAAGGTTCTGGGAAATAAATAAATAAATAAAGCTAAGTCAAAGCACAGAAGATCAATGTTCCAACTTTAAAAAGAAGGAAGTCTTTCCAGTCCCACCTTGCCTTCTCTCCAGTCTTCAGTAGAGTGGGACTTTGTGACTTGGAAGAGCAGTCCCTTTAACCAATTTTACCCATCTGGTGTTAATTTTACCAGAAACTCCCCCACAGACACACCTAAAATATGGGTATAATGAGATGTCCAAGCATCCTAAAACCAACCCAACTTGACACATAAAGTTAACCATCCAACCAAAGACGCCTTGTTAACAGTGTCCCTGTTCCTGTAGCCTTGGCATTCTGCAACGTGTTTTCCATATTGTCTCAAACCCTAGATCAACCATCAGTATGGTGGTAATGAAGCCAAAAACATTCTTATTTTTTTTCCTCTAGGAAAATTCTTATTAGCTTTTTTTTTTTTTTTGAGAATTTTGTACAATGAGTTCTGATCATATTCAGCTTCCTTCTCCCTGACTTTTCCAAGATCCACACCTTCTTCCCTTCCCACCCAACTTGGTTCATTTTTGCTTTTTCTGTTTGTTTTTTTTGTTTTTTGTTTTTTTCGAGACAGGGTTTCTCTGTGTACCCCTGGCTGTCCTGGAACTCACTCTGTAGGCCAGGCTGGCCTCGAACTCAAAGATCCGCCTGCCTCTGCCTCCCAAGTGCTGGGATTAAAGGTGTGCGCCACCACCGCCCGGCCATTTTTGCTTTTTCTATCGAGGCCAACTTGTGCTGTCTAAATATTCTTGGATGTGTGACCTTCCAACACTTCATAGCAACAATTATACCGGTGAGACTATTTTCTCAAAACTCCTGGTAAGAAGGCTGATACTAATTAATAGAGAGGAATACCACATACTGATGCCTAAGTGTAAAATAAATACATGTGGGGCTGAAGAGATGATTCGGTGCTTAAGAGCACTGGCTGCTCTTCCAGAGAACCTGGGTTTTGATTGCCACCACCCATACAGCAGCTCACAATCATCTGTAACTCCAGGTCCAATTGACCCAATGCTTCCTCTGGACTCTGTAGGCATTGCTCACACATGGTACATAAACATATGTAGGTAAAGCGCCCTGTATATAATAAGTATCACTTCTAATATAATTAAGTAAATGCTGAAAAATAGCTTCTTACTAGTCCTTTAGACGGGACCTGTAATGAAAGTCATAGATTTAACTAAGATCAAGGATCATTGGCACTGGCATCTCATTAGACTCCCACATCAAACTAAATAACAAGAAAAATTAACTCAAATCTGAAGACAAATCTCTCTCTCTCTCTCTCTCTCTCTCTCTCTCTCTCTCTCTCTCTCTCTCTCTCTCTCTCTCTCTCCTCTCTCTCTCACACACACACACACACACACACACACACACACACACACACCCCACAAAGTGATCCATAATATTTTTCAACTTATTAAGTCAAGTATATTGGCTTGTTGTTTGTTTTGTTTTGTTTTCTGTCCATTTGCAAGGATTCCGTCCAAAGAGCTGAACTCAAAGCGCAACCCTGCCACACACTGACCATGTTACCTTGAGTCCCATACCCATCGCTATCCTCGGGGACTTCCTCCTGTGATCATAATATAACTGAATGAAGATACTGTCCAAGTTAAGAAAAGTGCCTAGCTGTGTCTGGCAGCTAATAAGTTCTCCACATCTGCACTCCTCTTTCCCGTTCTCCATCTCCTGCCTCTGTGAGAGTAAAAGCAGCTTGTCCTTAAATAGGTAGTATTTGGAAAAGACTGAAAATGGCTTCCATTCCTCTCCAGAGAAGGTGGTTGCTGGACTGGGAAGGCTCTAAATTGAGATTAGAGTGCCACCAGCTATCTCCACACTTCTCCAAGGGATCACTCACAATTAAACAACAATGAATTAATGATCAAAAATAAGAATGAAAGCAGCTAGAGAAAAATGCCTTTTTGTAGCAGACATCGTAAATAAACTTTCAGAATAAAGCATTGTGCCAAAACAAAAGCTTTCTTAACACTTTTTTAAAAAAAAAAAATGAATCAGATTTTGAGTAACTTTAGTAAGTCAAAGCATGTGGCTTTGTGAAGAAAGTGACATGTAAGGAAAATATATCCTTATTAACATTAAGTGCAGAAGATACAAATAACTCAGGGTTTGGGGGTTGTTTGTTTGGTTGGTTGGTTGGGTTTTTCGAGACCGGGTTTCTCTGTGCAGCCCTGGCTATCCTGGAACTCAATTCTGTAGACCAGGCTGGCCTTGAATTCAGGAATCTGCCTGCCTCTGCCTCCCAAGTGCTGAGATTAAAGGCATGCGCCACCACTGCCTGGCCAATAACTCAGTTTTAAAGGATTCAAGATACTCAGATCAAAAGAATACCGAAATGGTACAAAGGGACTGATTTAGGGCTAAACAATTCTCGGTTTTAGGGAAGAGGAAAAATAACTGATTGAGTCTTTTTATTTGTTGGGGAGCAAATATTCTTTGGATACAAACCTGGAAAGACACACACAACACTGTCTCCTTGTGTCAGTCAATTACTATCTCAAGGATCAGTTTCCATATACTATCACCTTCATGCCCAAATAATATCATTTTCATTTCTCTCTTTTTTTATTTTTTTGGCGTGTGGTGGTTGGGGGTGTCCCTGTGTGCTTACCCAGAAGAGCACATTTGGAGGCTGGAGGGAGGCTGATACCGGATCATCTCCTTCAGAGGCTTCTCTGCCTTGTTTTCATAGTTCGCTGCTCCAGACTGGCTAGCCAGATGGGATCCACCTGCCTGCCCCTCGCGGGCCGGGCTCACAGACACATGTGACTGGTGTTTATCTGGGCACCACAGATCTGAACTCGGGTCCTCACACTTGTGTGGCAAGCACTTTGCCCGTGGAACCATCTCCTGACCCTCTCTTCTCTTTTTCTTTCTTCATTCTTCTTCTCCTTTCAGATCCATGTGCTCTTTTTCTTTTTCTCGGGAGATGTCAAAAGAAGTCACAAAACTTCAAAACTGGCCCAAAATTAAAAGAGCATATTCGTCAAATCAAAAGACACCAATTCAAGTGAGTCGTAGGCTCTGTAGAGCACAGGACGAAGACACTGATGTCCGGGAACTGCCTTATGCAGATGGAGTCCTTTGAAATTTCGTTCCAGACCTGGAGTGAAGTTTCTGTCTGCCTTGGCGTCTATTGCTATCACCGATGGATAGGAAAGTATGAACTTGCCCTTTAATTGGCTGGTCAGGCAAGTAGGCAGCACATTCACTCATGGAGGTGATGACGTGCAGAAAGGGACTCCAGAGAAGCATGCATAGGCAGAAACCTTGCTGAGCAGATGATGCCTTTAAGTGAGAGGTGGTCAGGCTCGGGAAGGAGTCAAAGAGCCCATTGTGCTGCTGAGAATTACCCACAGCCGAGTGCATGCTGAGCCCTGCCTCCTGCTCATATGATACTCTGCTTGCAGCCCTGTGATTTGAAAAAATAAATAAATAACTCTTTCTTCCAACATCAGAGATTAGCACAAGTTACAGATCTTGTGAGCCAACCTGAACCTGGCTAGTGTCGGAGCCTGACCATCTAGAGCTGTCCCCTTGTCCTCCCAGGAAGGATTTAGGAAGTGCAGGCTGTACCATTGGACAAAGCTCCCTCCCAAGACGATGAGGCTGTAATGCAAATGCAGGCAGTTTCCTCCAGAGAAGGCTGCTAGGAAGCTGAAGGAGGCGGGCAGAAGTATCAGAAGAGGACAGTACGTGGAAAATAAGTCGCGGCCCTCCAGAACTGTCAATTAGGGATTTAGAGGGATTTAGGAAGACAGTTTTAAAGAGAGAAGCAACCTTTCCTATCATGTTTATAGCAGCCAAACATAAGATTTAAAGATGCTGGCTTTTGACAGAATGACCCAGAAAGAGTAAATCAGAGCCAACCTCAGAATTAAGTGTGCCAGATGCTGCGCTGAGCCCTACAATTATCTTGTTTAATCTCTCTGACGTCTGTGACGGGCATGGTTATCATCTCTCCACGACAGGCGGGGAAACTGAGGCTTTGGCCCTTATGCAACTGTAGGACCAAGCAGGGGGTGTTGAATCCACTATTAACTGTTGCCTCTGAAATGAAGAAGTGTAGCTACCATGAGCATCCGGTAAATATTAATTAAAGATGGCTCAGGTTGATCAGACCAAATAAAAGCATGACTGGATTAACAGAGAGCTGGCTCTGAGCTGTTATGTAACATGGTGTATATTTCTTGATGTATCTAAGTAACATTACCTTCATCAGACAGATTAGATGTTGTCTGGGTGAAAGGACATGAGGAGTAAGGCGCATGGTGAGCCAACAATTCAAATAAGCCATGAATTATGTCTAAACCAGAGTCCCCACTGTCACTCCGACCCAAGCTCCAGCTGTCTGAAATTACTTCTCTCCCCTAGAACAAAGACGCATGGGGACTGGAAAGACACAATCCTTCCACTCCTTGGTCCCCTGTGGCTTAGTGGGGAAGGGCACTGCCGTAACCAGAACGGTCCTTCCTCACGACCGCCAACGCATTCTCGACACGTGATCTTCTTGGTCCCAGTCAAAAGCACTGTGCCCACTCCTGACTTGAAAAGACCCACAAAGGATTTTTTTTTCTCTTTGCTCAACTCTATGGTTCTTTCCTAGCAATTGGAATACAGAAATATTTTCCACCCAAAACGACCACATAATGACAGGAAAAAGCTGTTAGACTGTGTGCAGAGGGAAACCGTCGTCTCGAGTGCTTTCAGACATTCCTTTGCCTTCCTTTACAAGGAATCCTCTCTGTTTCCTTTAAAGGCATCAAGGAGAAGTGATCGGTCGGACTTCATTAGACCATAGACTCGCTTACTGTTAACATCTATTCTTATCCTGTCCTGCCTTACCCATTTCTCTGCTTCACTAAGGAACCATCTGTCTCAGACCTACTCATTCCCCTCCTTTATCCAGACTCTCAAACCCTGTCTCAGAGAGTATGACTTTGACACTCTCCATAGGAACAAATCCTATGTAAAGCTAAAGTTCATGATTTCTTCCCCATGAATTTTTTTCATTAATTCACGTATTTATTCACTTTACATCCCAACCACAGGACCACAGCCCCTTTCCTTCCTCTCGTCCCAGCCCCTTCTCTCCCACCCCTTTCCCTATTCCCTCTCCCCTTTTCTTTAGAGAAGGAGAGACCACTCCCCTGGGTACCAACCTGCTCTGGCACATGAAGTCTCATCAAGATTAAGTGCATCTTTTCCCACGGAGGCCAAGCAAGGCAGCCCAGCTGGGGGACTAGGATCCAAAGACAGGCAACAGAGTGAGAATCAGAAGCAGCCCCCCTCCAATTGTTGGGGGACCCACATGAAGATGAAGCTCTACATCTGCTCCATATGTGTAGGGGTCCCGCGCATTTTTATTACACATCTGAGAGCCTTATCTCAGCAGATACTTGGAAAACACACTGAAAGTAAGCTTCAGAGGAAACCATTTACTAAGAGACTAAGACGAAAATGCATTATGATGAACATATTTCTAATAAAGGCCATCCTTTATTAGAAAGGCAATTATAAGTGATCATCGTATTTCCCCTTGAGACTTCATGAAATATGTGCCCTGAACAACCTCTGGGTATAGGAAAGTCAAGAGCAATTCATCTGGAGAGGAAAAGATGGATTTTTTTTTTTTTGAAAATCCAAATGCATTTACATCAGAGCTTACTTTGAGTCTCACTGTAGTCCCAACAGATGGATGAGAGGATCAACCTCCCCCTCTGCAACCCGAGGGAGAAGCATCACTGCCCTGAATCTGAGAGTGCAGCAAGTTTTTTTAAGTCCAGGGTCAAATTACTTGTTCTCATTAGAAGGAGGTGGTTTAGTGTGAAAGAACAGAGGTTGAGTTACAAGACAGTTCTTGTTGAAAATAAGTAAGTATAGATGATTTGATGAAGACTGCCACTTCCCTCTAGCTTTGGACTGTTCCATCATCCTATTCACACAGGATTCACCATAAGGAACAGATGCCAGAGACGGCCTAGGATCTCTTCTATGTGCATTCATTGAGAAACCTGACGGCAAATTGAGTTCACCAGAGTTGGTAGCCTTCCCTGTACCTTAGGGGCTCTTGGACACTCTTCTCACATCATTCGCTTGTCTAGAAAAGTGGAGGAAAAAAAACAAAACACTTCTCATGTACCAGTAAAAGTAAAGACTCAGTTGTTGCTAGTCTCCTTCCCTAGAGGCAATAGGCCAACAGAGAAAAACTCACAGAATGTAATGATTTGTATTGTAAATGTTCTCCACTCCCAGAGCTCATGTGCTTGGCCGTCTGGGGTGATGCTACAGGGAAGGAAGAGACAGTTAGGCGATGTAGCCTAATATGAGGGAGTTAAGTCACTGGGGGCGTGACCTTAAAGTGATCCTGGAGCCCCCAACCCCTTTATCTTTTCATCCTTGTTTCCTGGCCATTGTAAATAAGCATCCTTCTCAACCAGTTGTTCCTACTGACACAACATACCTCCATATTTGTCTAGAATCAACAGCCAGCCAACCCTGAACTGAAATCTCTGAGAATGTGAGCCAAGGTAAGTTGATTGCCTCGTGTATTTTGTCAAGACGACAGAAAGCCAACTAAATGAGAGAAACTTACTAAAATTTGGAGAATTCTACCAGTTTTCAAAATAGAGATAAATTGATTTTAGAAAGGCACCATGGAGGTAAGATTGCCACGGACTGGGGGTTTTCTTTCGGGGGTCCCTTGTACCGCAGGACGATGGGTCCTGGCCAAGTGTACACAGGATTCGGCTGTGACAAACATACACTACACTCGGCTCATGGTCCAGCCCATCCTAAAACCGCCCACTATGCTAATCTTTTGGGCTAGTAGAGAGGCATCTCTTGCTAATTCCTAGGAGTGGTTCAGCTGCAGTCCTTGACTGAGAATGAGGATTTTACTTGACCTTGCCCTGGGATAAGTGTCCATTCTGTAAGCTTCAATGCCCTACTCCTACATTATTTCCCTAACAATGCCAGAGGCAATTAGTCTTAGTGGGTAACATTCTTTAAGGAACTTCCAGGCCAGGGTTTGGCTAGGAAGTTGAAACATTGGTAAAAGGTCAGAGAGAAATGTCCGATTTTTTCTCTAGCTGTCATATTTTGGTGGGCATCTAGCACAAGAGTACGAGGACATATCTGGGCTACCTCTGAGTTAGGGGGTGCCAGGCAACAATGCGGGTGCAGGAGACTGGCTTTCTTTAAGCTTACGCCTCAGATACTGCCGTCACGCAAGGTCTGCATGGCAAGACTCCTCAAAGGCAGAGATCTCCATCAAGCCACTGGCTTTTGTTCCACAAGTAGTTACTGAGCATCTATTTTAGGTGCTTTCCTGAGCCCTGGTGAAGTTAAGGAGAGTAGGATACTTTCTATGCCCTCAGAAGGCTCACAAGCTACTAGTTAAGATGCTCATTAAATGTGCACATACAGGGGCTGGGGATATGACTCAGTGGATATGTTCTAGTACTTACCCAGCATTCACAAAGTTCTGAGTTCAGTCATCAGCCGTGCATAAAATATGGCATGTTGACACATACTAGCAATCCCAGCACTCTGGAAATAGAAGCAAGAAGATAAGAAGTTCTAGGCCATTCCCAGCAATTTAATGAGTTAGAGAGCAGCCTGGACTACAAGTTCCAAACATTTTTTAAAAATTGCACTTGCCTATGTGGGTAACATTTTGAAAGCCTAAGGGTACACAAAGTCTTCTCTGCCTGGAAGGGTGGCCTTTTTGGGCAAAAGTCCATTGACATGGAGAATGGATGAATAAGTAAGGATGAAAATGCAGATTTTTTATTTCTTTTACAGGTGAGTCTTATATTCTTATTATATACCAAACTCTCAAAGACAGATGAAAGGAAGAAGGAAAGGAAGAAAGAAAGAAAGAAAGAAAGAAAGAAAGAAA
>JADRCD010143808.1:0-27814 GCA_019843815.1 Montemys delectorum | reverse complement strand
AGGAGGAAAGAAGAAAGAAAGAAAGAAAGAAAGAAAGAAAGAAAGAAAGAAAGAAAGAAAGAAAGAAAGAAAGAAAGAAAGAAGAGAAGAGAAGGAAATGGGGAGGGAGGGAGAGAGGGGGGAAGTGCTGTGAAACAGTTTTCTATCTATGTTATGGTCACTTCTGGCATGATTTCATAGAAGCTATAGTTACTAACACAAGACCAGCACAAGACTGGGCCCATTCCAGTACATTATGGGTTGGGGAGGGAGGGGGCCTCATGAAACTCTATTTCTTTCTGAGAAGCTATGGCAGTTAATAGCCTCTGGGTGAGGTAGATACCTTTTACTCAGTAGCATAGCTAGTGCTTAGCTGCCGATGTATAGTAATATTCTCTACTCATATTCATGCAGTCATATTTAAGCTCAAGTGGTCATACATGCATGTACAAGACCAGAAGCAAGTTAGGAAGATGAAAGGACTGTTTAGGGATGTAAAGGGGCTATTTTATTTGGCTATGGGAAAGATATTCATAATATTGTAAAAAATGTTGTGTGCACTCTCATACTTGTCATTGTAAGAAAGACCACTTCACTTACAAAAATTTTCCAAAATACAGGTTGTATTAGTCTATTATAAAATTTCCTCAAATACTCCTTCATATCCTCATACCACAAAATATGAAAAATTTATAAAGTCCTTTCCATTCCAGTTCCCAATCATCCATCATTTTAATCTCCCCCTCTCTTCACTTTCCATCTGTTAGCACAACTACTGTACAGGTATGTACCTCACACACAGAGCCACTGAAACATCATGTATTAAAAACATCTTAAGGATCTTATAGTATAGTAGGGGAGTTGGTAGATGCTGCAGAAGCAATTATGACAAAATATATAGGAACTGTAAGAAATTAGTGAGAAGATTGTTCTGAGAACATATGTGTCAGGAAAATTTCTTAAAAAAAAAAAAAAACAAAAAACAAAAAACAAAAAACCCGGGCTGGCAAGATGGCTCAGCAGGTAAGAATACTGACTGCTCTTCCAAAGGTCCTGAGTTCAGATCCTAACAACCACATGGTGGCTCACAACCACCCATAATGAGATCTGACGCCCTCTTCTGGTGTGTCTTTAGACAGCTACAATGACTTAGCAGGAGCGAGTGGGGTGGAGCGAGAGGGACCAGCAGAGGTCCTGAGTTCAATTCCCAGCAGCCACACACATGATGGCTCATGGCCATCTGTACAGCTACAGTGTACTCATACACATAAAGTAAATAAAATAAATCCTTTTTAAAAAAATAATTATTTATTAAAAAAAGAAACCAAAGAACAAAAACCCAGCACCCTAGATACTTGAGAATAAGGATATAGGTATTTGTGAGATGCGTGAGGGAGTTGAGCCAAAATAGATATGCATGCCTCTTGTGGGTGGTTATAGGTCCTGAGAGATCTCCTTAACCTCAATCTTAGTAAAAGATGGTTCTCTTTCCCTGTCCTTGATTCCTTGATTTTGGTGATAAATGTTATTTCAGAAAGAACATCAATTGATGATACTTGCTAGCAAATTCCATTTCAAGTCTGATTTCAGCAACAGTAGCCTCTGTGTGTGGGTGTGTGTGTGGGGGTGTGTGTGTGTTTATGAACACTATTTAAACACTTCTCAAAAGTAAAACAAACAAACAAACAAAACCAGACTGAGTTTGAGAAAAAAGTGTCATACCTGACAACTGTATTAAATATGGCCATTGAACCCACAACTTGAGTCAAGTATTGAGTTAGCTAATACTTGTATTAATAGAATTTCAATCACCAGCTCTACTCTCTTTACTTGTAGCTCAAAATCCTTTCAAGTACCTTGGTTCAGCTGCAGATGATTTTTCCAGTAAATATAACTTTAACTATGTGTTTTGACTTCAAGGTCCTCTTCTGTTTTTGCTTCATTCTAACTCATTATCTCCTATTTTTTACTCATTTTTGAAATCTCTTCTTTTAAATGTCATGGATTTTTGTCTTACTCTTCTTGCCACTACTGCTGATTTTCTGCTTTCTTACATGCCCATAATGGTTTCTGTGATTTATTTTCTATAGTGGTGAATAAAATTTTGATTATTCTTCAAAATCTCCCTAAAGATTTGCATTTTGAGTCCTGCAATAGTGTAGTCCTGTAATTTTAGTACTTGAAAGGTAAAGAGAGGATGATTAAGAGTTCAAGGTCACCCTTAGACACAATAAGTTCATGAGACACTGCCTCAAAAACATACAATAAAATAAGTGTGTCTTGTTGCAGATCCGTACAGAGAAACCAGATAAAGGAAGTATGTTACATGGAGTCCACAAAATGTCACAATCCCACTCCTCTCCAAAAGTATGCTAGCCATACAAGTCTTGGGCAAGATAACTCTCTGGGGATCTAATGCTTTGAGGACGTCCCTCCTATAAGTAACAAAGGACAAGTTGTGTCAAAAGTTAATACTCTTCATCAGTCCTTGTGACTTTTAGAGAAAAGCTTTGACTATCAGGAAAACAGCTTTCTTACCAGCTTAAGAGATGCAGGATTCAACTTACAATAACCTCATTGTTTCCATGCACACTTTACAAAGAAGGTGTTTTTATCTTGCATGCCAGAAGCCATCACTGTCTTGGAGATGCCTTCACCTTAACCCTGTAACTCCATTATGGAGCTTTCGAATTCCTCTGAGCTTCTCAAGCATGCTTTCCTCTTCCTTCTCCAAGGCTGCAGCTTTCTCAAAGGTTTGTAATTTTGTGTTCTTTTAATTTGGAGACAGTTAAAAGGCAACACCAAGTAGTAGCAAAAATATTTGACAATGCTTCCTCCTTGTATCAGTCTATTGATTCCCTTATACTAAATTAAGAGTAGAAGAAAGATATTAATATACACTACTATTGGAGGAACAGAGTCTTTAAACTTTACTCTGGTAAAAGAACAGCACAAGATGACTGAAAAGTTTGTAACAAACTTTTAAATAACTCTCTGTGTCTCTGTCTCTGTCTCTGTCTCTGTCTCTGTCTCTCTCTCTCTCTCTCTCTCTCTCTCTCTCTCTCTCTCTCTCTGTCTCTCTCTCTCTCTCTCTCTAAGTTTATTTAAAATTAGGTGCTTTCCTAATCTACTCTTCTGTCCAGTTTCTAATTCTTTCTCCTTCCCTCTCTCACCTCATCTCACATCTCTGTCTCCCTCTCTAGACTTCCTTCTCATTGTCTCTTCATTGGACACACATACTTGAATCAATGTGACCCTGTAGCTTTCTGTCACTGCCCTTCCTGACTTATATATTCCCTGTCTATCTCTCAGTGAGTGGAATAAATATGATTGTCTCCATTTATCTTTTCAAGCAAGACTACATTGGCTTGGCTTAGGTCATAGACCTCAAAGAATCCTTTGTAAGAGGTCATCTTAATCAAATCAGTTATGTCTCAGTTTCTGTAGGCCCTGAATAGTTCATATTGAAGAGGGCCTACCCTAGATATTAGTGTGACTTACAGCTGCTATGAAGTGTGTTAAGTTTCCTACACTCCTATCACCATCAATGCCCTGCTCACTTCTAAGAAAATATGAGTTATATCCACATGTCCATAAATACATGTAGAAAGGGTATAGATCTTTTTGAAACTATTCTTTTTATACTTCTAAAACAAACAAAAAACCCACAGCTTTATTTTAAAAGTATTATTGTGATTAGAAAGTCCTTCTCTCATAAAAGTTGAAGACAAATGTGATATCATTGTCTACTGTGGGCATCTCAGGCTTTACTACCCAAGACAACCGTAAACAATGTCAATTTAAGACATGTCTTAGAGCTTGAGAGTCTCAGAAACAAGCTCATCTATGATACTGCAGTACAATGCAGGAATGTCCTAGAAGAGAAACAGCTGATTGACAAAGAAGTATACTTGGGAGTCAGGAATGTGCACATTTTCACCACACTTGTACCTTCAACATCTTTCCTGTGAATTTCTGTCCATCTATGTGACACAAAATCCAGTGCACTCTGTAGTTTGACTTGGTCCTTTCCTAGGGTGCTGAAGGAAGTCAGTTGTCAGACAGTTGCTGTTCCCCTTTTATCTTTGTTATCTTCTGCCAGTTATCAGATCTTATGACACTGATCTTGAAATCTGATTTGCTCCAAAACTAGTTAAATAGCTGAGTCCCTATTAGACGAGACCAGTCATGCAAATGTATTGTTCTCATAGTTGTTATCAGTTCTTATGTTTCATCAGTGACATGAAGACAGAAACCCTGAACAAAGGAGCACCATGACTGGTAGCAGACATTCCAACACTATTGCATATCCCCATTGTCACACAATGGTATAACAACCACATTTTCACAGACAGTTCAGTAGTTAGGGATCCTTTATTTTGAATCTGTAATCATGAGGCACATAGCTTTCTTAAAAACACTAAACTTTTCCACATTCTTGTGGCAGGAATGAAAGCTGCCTCCCAATACATGATCTGTGGAATACTTACCATACTTCCTGCCTCTCCTTCTTTTGAAAAATACTATTATTTATTCTTTGGACATTTTCATACATTTACATAATATTTCTGTCATATCCATCCACAACTACCTTCCACCAACTCCTCCTGGAATCCTATACCTCACTTCCCTGCCACCTTTACATTTTCCTATTGTGGGTATTAATACCTACGTGATCTTGGTCACATTGTGCTGCTTATATGTGGAGAGGTATGAGACCATTTACTGTGACATGAGAAACCTACCTGTAGGTTCATTCCCAAAGGAAAGTGACCCTCCCTTAACAAGTCCTCCCAATATCCCCCTTAGAAGGCGTTAGACCTCAGGGCCCTTCCCTATCCATACTGAAGTTTTGACTGGCTTGATTTTATAAGGGCCTATGTAACTGTGGGTGCTCTGAGTTTCATGTCCAGAAGTCTACATCCCGTAGCCCTCTCCTTCATCTGTCAGCTCTTTCACTACACTTGAGATTCTGATTCATTCTGATTTCATTACCTGAGATTATGATGGAAAGAGGTTGGTATACGTGCTTCATCCTCAGCTTTGCAATGGCCCTTAGTTACACTTGATACTTTGACCAAATATAAACTTCTGCATTTATCATTACCCATTTCACAAGGAAAAGGCTTTCTGACCATAATTTAAAGCAAGACAAATACAGGGAAGTGAGGTTCCTAAGACCCAAGATGTGGAAAGGAGTGGGGTCTTGTGCCTTCTTCAACATCAGTTGACTCTTGTCACCACGGTGGTTTTAATTCTGGGCATTTGCACAGGATTTTGTATATGTCTAGGTTACTTTACTCTTATTTTTGAATAATCTTAGATTCTTTTCTTTGTAATGTAGATATCAAATTGTAGGGCTAGGGAGCTGTGGGACCTGATGGAGCAAGAGTAGGATCAGAATATGTTCAAACTCTGGAAACTTTGTCCTGAGATCAACAGGAGTAGCATCGCTCCTCTCCTGCCCTATGCCAGTGCGTCCAGTGCCCCCAACTTTGTCCACCAGAGGAAGTCACATGCCTGGCAGCCAGGTTAAACTTTCTTTCCCTTTATAAGGTCATATCCAGCAGCACTTGGAATTCCTCTTTATGCAGGTGAAATGTCCCAAGTATCCTGGCCCCAGCCAATGATGTATACTCACCCGGAAAGCCCCTACTATGTTTAAGTAGTTTCTGTCTTGTGGAAGCCGCCTCCTGAGAGTCTGTTCTTACTATGCTCACGGCCACGGACAGTCTCCCAGCTTTCCAGCCTGTTTACCCTCTCAGAATCTTCTGTTCATAACTGAAGATGATTATGGTGCTACAGATAAGGAAGCAGGGCCTGAACAGCATAAAATCCTCATAAAGCCTTTTCTAAGCTCCCTTAGTATCCTCCTACCCAGCGCATCAGACTGATACAGACACTGATAAACCTGGCATTGCAGTACTCTATTCTCTGAATGCCATAAAACCATTCAGATTGTGTTCTTCCTTGTTCCCTAACATATGTTTGAATGCTGAGTATTGATAAATATTTATTAAATATGTAGTAGATTAAGACAACAAGTTACTTTAGTTGGTGCCTCAGAGCAGCTTATTATTATTAATAGTTTCTAAGGGTCAAATTCTCTACACATTTCTCTGCATCAAGGATTTTTTTCTCAAGACTCATTTAATATTCATCCCTGTAGAAAATAGTCTTGTCATTTAACTAAAACAATGAAATTTTATTTACTATGGGCTTATAATCCCAATCATTTGGTAGGATGACTATAAAGATTGCAAATTCAAGTTTATCTTCACAGTTTAGTGAGACCATGTCCCAAAATAAAAAGCATAAAAACTCTGGGAATGTATTTCAGTGAAGAACAAGCTCTTACTTAACTCATGTTAGTTCTCGTTATTGCAATAGATAGATAGATAGATAGATAGATAGATAAATTTTAAAGAGATTAATTGTATTTATCCAGAGCTATATTTTGGGGCCTTAATTTATCCTACAAGAATTTATTTTATATATACTAAGTGTAAGTATAAAAGTCTCATATGGAAGTTATAATGCTGTTGAGGTGTTAATTGGGGAATGCTTGCTGTCAGGTCTTTGGAGGGGAGATTAAGAGGGAACTTAGGACTCAAAAAATTAAGCTGTGGTACAAGGCAGTTCTGGATGCTTCAGTTGACCCAATATATCCCAGGTAGGTCCAACACTATCAAGACTTTTCAGTACTATGTTAATCCCTGGAGAATGTCTATCACTGAGTGGCTTGACCAGGAAGCTTACTTCAGCCTTGACCATATGTAGAAGGCTGGCTGCTCAGGACTATCAATAGCACTCCCAGAGACAGAATAGTTCACCATCCCAGGGAAGCAGGAAGATGTAATAACACTGGAGTTGTAACTACTGAGACATAGTAAAATATGTGACAGTTGATATTTTTTTCAATAGACATTTTGTATTATACATACTGGCACACATTTAAAGAATCAAGAAATAAAGAATAATAATAGATTACATAGAAGAAAGGGAAAGAGTCGCTCAGGCAAAAGAAAACAGCCTCATAGAAGAGGACAACGAATAACTCACCCAAAGGTGAGTGGTGTTTCTACAGGTAGAAAATGTGTGGTGAAGGCCTTAAGAACAGTGTACAAGCATTCAGCCAGGCACAGGGGAAACATGTGGGGAAGTGAGTAGTCAACGTCAGGCAGAGATAGAAGAAATATAGAAGTAAGAATAGAATTGAATAGTAAAGAAGAATAGTAAAGATGGCTGAGTCCAATAGCAGATGACCCTAGAAAACATGGGAGGGGGTGAGGTATTTCAAACATAACTTTAAACCTCTATGGCTTCAAATTGAAATTATTTTATCATGTTAGCATGTAGTCATATGAAATTTGATTTGAAATATTGGGCCTGGCTGCAGGTACACAAAGGCTCAACACAGGTGAAAAGACCTTTGGCCAAAGTATGAGTTTACTTTCATGTCTCATTGATGTTGGCTATTGGCTAGTATCTGTTCTTTGTCCCATTCACATCTGCAGAGATAGTCTTGCATGTCTTCACAACCTACCAGGAGGCTTTTCTGAGAGTATTTGACCCTAGAGACAGAAGGGGGCATTTTACATTGGGGAAATTTCTCAGTTGCTTCATATTACCCTAGTGAATGTAAAAGCCGATCCTATTTTTCAGTGGTAATGTTGCCCAAGAACGTAAGTACAAGTAAACAGGGAACACCTGGGATTGTATGAGAAGCTAGCTTTCACATATGGAGAGGGCCCACATTATCGAGTCGTCCTGTATCTGTTAGTCTGTCAAATAATCAGATGATCAGATCTTAAATTTTTTTCATAAGATTAAACTGTGGCCAGCATTTTAATATATATATTAATATATATATATATCATAGATAAATAAAAACTATGTCTAAAAATGCTCGTTTCAATGTAGTCCTTCACAAATGACGACTCTTTAAGAGCTGATTACCAGGCCATGCCTGTTCTCCCCTCTCACTTAAACTCTCATGCTATCCCATGTGCTTCCAAGTGGTAAGCAGTGATGCCAGATCTACTATGTGCTCCTAGTGGCATACCAAGCATCAATATTCCAAAGGGAGTGTGAACTACGACCGATATTTTCAAATACATAATTGGTGCCCAAAGTACAAAGCAGTTTCTCAGATGAAGATAATTTATATTTCCTTGGATTTTATAATCTTAAACAGGAAATGTGAAGATTACCTTAACTAGAATAGCAGTAATGGCATCTATCTGCAAAAATCTACCTACCACCATGGTGTCTATCTTTCTAAAATGCTTCCTCAAGAGACTGTGGATTTCCCTTTCCAATTCGAAGAAGTCTGGTTGATCAGATCAAAGGAAAACTAATGAAAAGCATCGTGGCAATGATAGCAAGATTAATTAAGTTCTTTCTGTGATATTCTTGTGAGACTGTGCAGAGTTCCTTTGGGTAGCACTGCTGTTAAATGGTATTCAGGGTGACAAATACTGTATGTTTTCTGAAGTGACACTTTTGAGTCAAGGGTAAAATCATAACCAGTCATTGCATCTTTGAAAGAATTATTCCTGTATTTTAGCAAAGTCAAGATGAGCTTGAAATATAATTAAGAGAATGTGGATGCTGTAACATGTTATCTTCTAGTTGCACTGTCACTTTATGAACTAAAAATTAAACAAATTTTTTAGAACTAAACAAATTCCCACATACTGTACTTGACTTCAGGCTCAGAATTACATATACCCAGAAGCACTTTCAGTTACTCTATGCATTCTTACAGCATCAGTGTGTTGTAGGAGCTTTTTCTCTGCCCACTCCATGTACTTATTAAAACATTATATGTTTTTAAAAAGGAATGACTGTGACCTCAAATATCAGACTTGCAAAGCTTTGTTCAATTTGTCTTGAAAGATCCCTTTTCTCTCATTTTCAAGGCAAACAAAATTTAATACAATGCTGTTTATTTCCTCTATTCTGTTTTGAATACACATTTGTTGTATAACTGGGAAAAGAGCTGATTCACAAATAGCTGTCCACAAACCATAAATGAATTTAATTTTAAGAAAAATTGGAAACCTCTGGAGTGTACGATATCTTCCAACCTGCTACACAAGATATATTGACGTGTTATTGTGTCACCAAATGTCTTCAGAGGCATATTAATATGTCCTTGTCCTTGGAGAAACATTGAAGTTCATTCATGTATTCATTTAACAAACACTTACTACATTAAATTTCAAATAAAATTCTAATCCTTTCACATAGAAGGAGCAGTAACAGTCATTATGACCTCCACATCTTCCCATTTCACCTTATTTTTCTTAAAGATCTTTTAAGAAACTTTCTCTTTAAAATTCTAATTGTCCTTGCTCTTTTACATTCATTGTGCATGACCTATCCTGGGTTTCATGTCCTTTGTCAGCTTCCTCTGCTCTACAACTGAGGCATGGCTCTTCTTCTTCCCAGGATTGCCTCCAACCCATCATAGCATCAAGTCCTTACACATACACACACACAACTTAGAGAATCCAATTGCCTTGTTTGTCACCTTTGCTTTTACTGCCATTTTGGATATATGCTTGATTTCTAAAAGTAATATATCAAGTGGTTTCAGATGCAAAGAAGCTGGTTATGGTACTACAAACCTACAATGTGAGCTACATATAGAGATGAAGCAGGAAGGTTACAAATTCAAGTCAAACCTGCATTCTATCCCCAGGCCCCATATGATAGAAGAAGAGAGCTGATTCCTACATGCTTTTCTTTGACCTCCACTTACCATGACATATCTGTGTACACACAGGCACACATACGCATATGCTAACACACTAACATATAAAAGCACACTATTTAAATGAAATTTTAACTAAAAGGAAAAATAAACAAATAAAAATTATAGGGAGGACTGGAAGCCTTTGTAAAAGCACTTCCCTAACACATATGAGGCCTAGGTTATGATGGAATATCTGACATTTTGAGTGATGATGGAATTTATAATAATTTTATTTCCTGTAAGTAAGGGGCAAAACTAGGTGTTCTCATGCTGTGAAATACAAGGCACAGTGGCTGTTCTTTGGAGGAAACATTGTTTACACAGGTAGGAGTCCAGTACATAAAAACTAGATACAGATATACACAATGTCTTGGCGCACCTTGGGGTAGGAATGAAGAAAGAGATATTTCAGAGAGGTTGCCTTCAGAACTGTGAGAAAAAGAATATAATTCCTAGTGTAAAACAATCAGAACAACTAATTAAGACAAATGCAGGAATAAGGAGTCCCCCATGAAAGCAGCTATGAGGTTCACAAACTTCCTTTCAGTCCTTCCCTTCCTTACATCCTGCTTTTGGCCTCTGAATCTTGATTTCCATATTTGACTTCCTTCTTTCTCAATCCACATTGTTCTAAGTCTCTTTCCTAAGACACAGAAAGCTCTCAAAAGCCTAGCTATCCTTTCCTTTCTTCTGGGGCATCTTTATCTACTATCCAGTAACAATAGCACTTGAAGGCTCATTTCCAGGCAATTGTCTCATTCCAAGCAGGTGTTAGATATGGGATTTGGGCATCCTGGCATGTTCAAGTCACTAACCTAATATGCTGTCTCCTGGGGACACATTTCTTGCTATGTTCTGTGCAGACATTCTGAGAACTAATATGTAACTAACATTTTTCTCTACTCCAAACAATTGTCATTCCAGTGAGGACTATTAGTAATTGAGCTCGTTATGAAAATGCAATCTGTTGGATACTGAAATAGAGATACACAAAAAGTATCCATAGGAAATTAAAAAAAAAAAAATGTGTCTTTGGAAGACATCTTAGTAAACAAAAATTCAAAGTTTCTGGGTATTGTAGGATCACTGAATATAAAAGCACCTAGACAGACAAAAGGGAATAGGAAAGAGGCATTCTTGGAAGACTGCATCATCCTCTCTCACTTGTTAAGATTTTTATTGTGAACTGTCATTCACAAGCTTATCCTATTTATGACTGAAAGAGGTAGATATTGTGGGCTGGCCTTCCAGGATAACAGTCAAGCCCTGCTTTGAGTCTCAATCTATGCTTCCTGATAATCTTAGTTGCTTTTCTATTGTGATGACAAAACACTGTGACCAAGGCAGCTTATAAAAGAAATCATTTCATTTCAGGTTCATGACTCCAGAGGTTAGTAAAGTCTATGATCATCATGACAGAAATTATGACAGCAGGTAGACAGGCACACAAACAAACAGGCATGGCACTTAAGCAGAAGCTTTGTGCTTACAATTTGAGAAACAACCATGATGTGGAGAAAGGGGGGGCGGGGGACGACTGGGCCTGGCATGGGCTTTTGAAACCTCAAAGCCCAATACCAGTGACACAAATCCTACAGCAAGGCTGTGTCTCCTAATTCTTCTCAAACCTTACACCAACTGGGGACTAAACATTTAAATATATGAGCCCATGGGAACCACTCATTCAAATAACTATATCAATTTTCTAATACATTAATAACTACTCTGTCTCATGGTATGGCCCTCACAAACTAACCTCTACCTTCTGCCTCTGTGCTTTGCCATCATCATGGACAGAAATACCCTGAAATCATGAGCCAAACTTAACCCTTCCTTGAATTATGTCTTTAATCTATTTGGTCAGTGTAACACAAAAAAGAAGTAACTTACAAGTTTAAGTTGCTTGCCATGCTGTGTGGCATGATGAAAACTCCTGCTATTCTGTTCTATCTCTCTTGAGGGAAGAATTAACTTTTTCCCAGTGTATTTATTCTGTATATGATCTCTACTTGTCAATCATTTACTATATGACTTAGTTGTCATATCAATTGCCGTAGTATCATTTTGATTGTACTCCTGTAAACGTTACTTAATAACATTGACACCCACCAATAGTGCACACTATTACAATTGACACTTTATATATACATTTTTTATAACTGGTGATTTTGGATTGGATCTGGTTTGAGTGCAGACTTTTATTACAGTAACATTACAGCTGGGTATTGTATTGAGTTGTCTGTGTAAGTTTTCAAGTGTTGAGATTTCATTCTTATTACCAGGTAATTTGAAAGTACAAACATTCCAATATGGTAGCAAAACAGGTTCTTTGGAAGACAATTAAAATTAAGCAAGGTAATCAAAGACCTTTCATGATTGAATCCTCATAATTTTGTAGTAAAAAGACAAGATCAGGAGAAATACCCAAGAGTGCAAGCATGCGTGTGTGCTTGCATACTGTCTAATTCTATATGGAGTTTGCTGCCAACTCAGGATACCATAAGACCATCACCAAGTGAAGCACCTTAACCCTGAAGCTCCATATTCATCACCCAAATAAGCCAGTTCCCTTCTTCCACTCCCTCCTTTCTTTCATTCTTCCTTACCTATTTCCATCCTTCCTCACCCACTTTCTTCTTCCATCCTTTTGGCAGTGTCTCCCTTTCCCTACTCCCCTCTCTCTCCTAGTTTTGCGCCCAGAGTCTTATGTGTTGTTCATTCAGAACAAAAACCCTGACACTGAACTAGGGATATATCCCTAGACCTTTCTCTTAAACAATACAACCTGTGGTATTCACCTATTGGCAACAGAAAACAGACCAATGAAAGCTGTTGTAATAATTCTATTAATAATTATTCCCTTTGGCTAATTATAGAAGTAAATTTAATCCTGAGTATGGATGAATGGATATATAGGAAAATATCATATCATCTATAGAATGTGTCACCATGTGTGTTTCCAGATACTAGGCAGGTCTTCTCTAATTTTATATCTTCACTTAGTTCAGACAGAATTATAATATACATGTAGAAGACTCCCTACAGAATTCTCCCATGTTTTTGACTCATAGTACAAAAGTGGTAGAGATGGCTCGACCCTGTGTCTATGGTACTGGGAGAGAAGCAACAAGTTGTGATCAATGACTGCACTAGCCAAAGAAGATTTTAGTCCTGTCCTGTGTAATAAGTAGAGAAATATCCGAGTGCTACTGGATGTTTTGAAATGTGGGAACAATGGATACAGAGATGCTATGAGTGCCTTCATGAATCTTCAAAATCTAGAACAGCTTTTAGCACATGGATACTTGGTAACAAATTTTGAATAAATAAAACATTCCTATATCACAACAAGGCAAGAATTCTGTGAAGAATTCCAATGTTCATAATGAGAAGTAGAAAGAGTTCCCTATCAAGTGGCAATCAGGAGAGACAGGTTCACATACAAGAAGGAAGTGCAACTATGTATAATTGGGATATATGTTATTTATAGAATTTTTATTCGTATCACAATTTCAGCACATCATTTTATAGATGATTAATTTTTTAGATTAAAGTCCCCAGGCATTTAATTTCCAGAAGAGTGTCAAGAAAGAGTCTGAGAAAAAAATAATTTTTGAGTTTGTAGCATTGTCTATGCAATCTAAACAATTCTGATTAAACCACTACATAGATTAATGGAACTCAGCCATTGTTCTCATATAGACAAATAATTTCCACATTTTTCAAGCTGTTTTGACATTAGATGATGGACTATTAGAGGCACATTCAGGCTTAAAATTAATAGCCTCTCATGACATGCCATTCATATCAATAAATATTCATCCAACATGTTCTGTTTTTAGCAAATACTCAGTAGCAAATACTCAGACATGTCCCCATGTTCTTAAAATGCCCTGATGTTCATCCTTGCTACTTTTTTCCCTCTCAATCTTCCCTTGAAGATCTAGTCTCTTGAACTTCTTTGCCATATACAAAATGGTGACTTACAAATAAAAGCAATGGTAGTACCTCTCTTTGGAACTCAGAGGCCATACAGCTCTGGTCTATGATCACTTACTTACAGTGTGGGATCTTAGAGTCAGTAGGACCCGCAGGGACCACCTCCAATCCTGTATCTCCCTTGTATGTTGGGTTCCATTTTTTCAGTTGCCTTGCCCTTTCCACTTTAATACTGGGTCATTTCTACCTTCTCTTTCATCAATTGCCCAACAAGTCATTGGGAAATTCTTCACAATCATTTTAACATTGCATCATTCCACCACTCTTACCCTAGACCAGGCTACCATCCCTTTCTCAATTATTTTATAGACTTCCTAATTGTTTTAATCCCCTTAGTCCTCCACAGATATCAACCACAGTGAACCCAAGAGTGTTTCAAATGATTACTTCAAATACACAGCATCTGCTCTAGTTTGCTTTCTGTTGCTATAATAAACACTAAGTAAAAGGAACTTGTGGAGCAAAAGATTTATTTCATCATCCACATTACAGCTCATTATCAAGATAAGCCAAGATAGGAGCTTGAAACAGAAAATCCACTTACTGGCTTTGTCAGCATTTTCATGGAGCCCACGCCCACCTGCTTAGGGATGATGATGATGATGCATATTCTTTGCCCATGTGACCTACTTAACTCTAACTCTTGCATTATATTCAGCTTCGACTTGGCTCCATCATACTGGCCTTGCTATTTTCCCTGGTTCCCATGAGACGTGACATCTTCATCATTGCAGTGTTGTTTATCCATTCCATAGAGTGATGCCTGGAGTAAAATAGGCATTAAGAAAACAGTGTATAAAAGTATTGAATTAATAGCCAATTCATTCATTAGATGACTAATTTGGTAGACCATGGTAATTTAAAGGATTCTCCTCTTTCATTTGCTTAACTGACAAGGTTAATTCCCACTGGAGCCAGAAGGAAGGTGGAAGACAAGCTGAATTAAGGAGTATAAAGTGTAATACATCAGAAACAGAGACTTAGTATGGCCATAGATAGGAAAGGCCTTATCCACCACAACAGATGAGACAGATAACGGAAGCCGACTTAGCAATAGAGTGCCATGATCATATCAGTTTTAAGCAGATAATAATGCACCTCCTGTCAGAGACTGTCCATTGGCAGTCCTGGTGTCAGCAAAACTGGATGAAGTTTTATTCCTTCTATGAGGACCACAGATAAGAGCAACTTAAACTGAAGGTCAGAGAAAGGTAACAGGAGGCTTAGCTGGGCTAAGCTAACTCATTGCTAAATTACAGCTGCATGGAGCTATAAGAATTTGAAAGGACAAACGAGCTCACAAACTGTGGTCTGCAGTACCACCTGCCATCTGTATTGCCTGGAATTTAAGAACAGCTGCTGCTAAGCATGGGCAGATTCAATTTGTGCAAATACATCGCGTAAAACACCCTCATACCCAAAGAACTGACTCCAGGCATACGGTAAAGTCTGAGGTTTTACACACAGTACGGCTGTACTGAGTGTGTTCATTCATTCATTCCTCACAAGAATTTACTGAATAACAAGTGGCCAGTGTTGTAAGGAATGTGTATGTATCACTGAATCGATGAAAGTCATTAGCCTCCCGGAGATGATAACCAGTGAGAAGTCAAAATAAACAGATGTCTACATTAGGATGTGAGATGCTAATTGCTAAGGAGAAAAAGAAGTGAGAGTCACTAGGAAAAGCCAAGAGAAGAATGAATTCTAGAAGTCTGTCAAATGGTCAGTGCATGCCAGGTGAGCCTGTGAGGATGATTTGAGGAAGGTAAGGTGCTGGGTTAGGAGGTGTCCCGTGTCTGCTCCGGGCTTGGGCCACTCGTGAAGGTGGGACGCGGGAGTTTTGACTGCGCTTACCCTATTCCAGTGCTGGTGTCGGGCTCTGTGAAGTCAGTGAACACCACTCTGGTGTGGGGGAGCGCAATCTGAGGTCCCAGGAACTGCTGGAGCCAGCTCGGGACTCCCCGGGCCTGTGCAGAGACCAGGACCGTCTGGTTTTCAGGCTCTTTGGCACACCAGGTGCTGCTGGATGCTGCAGAAGAGTTGAAAACGGAGTGGGGACCTGCAGGCTAAATCTAGCCTGGAGCCGAAGGGGAAAAAACGGGAGCACCGCTGAGTTCTGCAGGGAGGATAGTCCTTGGCTTGTTCTGCAGCTGGCTTGGCTTGGTGGAGGCCGTGGCTGGGAGCACTGAGAGGCCTCCTGCTGGAGATTAGATGGCGGAGATTAGATGGCTGGCTCATTAGCTGAAGACCTGCTCCATTGCTCCGGATGGTGGATCCTGACCAAAAGGTTTGAAGGCATTTATTGTCATGGTAAAGAGTGGCGATGAGTAAAACTGTACCTCACTTCCTCAGGGCGGGCCTGAGGTTAAATACCTTTTGCAGGGAGACGTGTCTGGGAAGGGGAGTCTATTGGCTAAGCTCTTCAGACCTTTAGGTACCTCATTAAAGGAGATCTGTCTTGAGGCTACGTGACCTATGGTCATATCTTCTACCTGCGGAGGGTCTTGGGGCATTGTCCTTATGTGACTGGTGGCCACAGACCTATGGATATCTGCGGTCTCGCATCAGGAGCCTGGTGTTCAGGAGCATGGCAAAATACCTACCATTTCTTGCAGGATTATCACCTGCAGGGTCACCAGGCTTTCAAACCTTAGGTCAAACCAGAAATCAGGCTGCCTTTAAAGGTCCTACAGTAAGGAATTTAGGCTGGCAGTCATCCATATCCAGGAGTGAAGAGGAAAACCTCAACTACCCACATTGCTTGAATTTAGAGGCTGCTACTTTTTGGGGTCATGCTATGTTTTAATAGGGAAAGATACATTACTATTTGGCTAGTCTCAGGGGACCTGACCTGATTCTCTTGAGACATACCCAGGTTCTGAGAGCTTTTCAGAGATAGGGTCCTCCAAACCTCTAAGGCTTAAGCCAGATCTTTCTTCCCTGGATCACCCTCTGGAAGTGACACCAGGCCGGTACAGCTGACATATTTGCAAGCCATGAGGAGGCAATGCTAAGTATGGATTCATTTGCTATAATCACTTAAAAACCATCAAACAATACGCTGGTCTGAAGGATTGCTCACTGATTAAGAGTATTATTGTTCATCCAGAGTTCCTGAGTTGAATTCACATTATTCACATAAGGGTGCTCATGACCTTCTGCAATTCAAATTCAGAGAAATTTGATGCCTCTGGCCTCCATAGACAATAGACAACCCCCCCCATGACACACACACACATACACTAGGCACACACTCACATAAACACACACATAGTATGCTGGAGATATGTCTCTGCCGACTGCTGATTATAGCATTAATCACAACAGCCATGCCATTCTGAGTCTACCAAAATCAGGAAAAAAACTAAATATTGACGATACTCAGCCTTTAAAAAGAGGAAATACATCATTAAAAGCATGGTGAGTATGCTGAGATTACGTTACATTAACTAAGCCAGGCCACAGAAGGAAGAATACATGTATACCATGACCTCATGAGGCTTGTGTGACCTGTATGAAAGTTGTGCTCATAGCCATAAAGAGTGAAATGAAAAGATAGAGATGCTAGTCACAGAAAATAAGGTTACCTTTTTTCTTGCATGAATACAGTATTATAAAGTCACTTTAAACAAAACAGAAAATCTAGAATATTAAAACTCAATTGTTATGAGCAATTTTTGCCTCAGGCCTTGATATTCCAGATAATCCTTATTAAAAGAGAGGAAGCAGACACCTGTAAATAAGGAAAAACTCTTCCTCACTTGCTTTGGCAGTATTGTATTGCACAGGTAGAAACAAGGGGCCCTAGGGATACTGTAACGTTTCAGTTGCTACCTCTGCTTTTTGGCATAGAACCCTCTATAAACCAGACAGATGTTGGCATATTATGTGACTACAATGTACTGAACCTGTAAACTCATGGTCATGTAGCTATCTTTGTTTCTGTAACATCCAGTGAAACACTCCTTAGGAAGAACTGTCCTGAGCCAGTACAAATAGGAGATGTGTTTGTGTAAGGAAACCCGCTGAAAGATGCTACCTAATTTCCACATACAAGTGTGAAGGGCAAACCTCTTTAGTAGGAAAAGGAGCTTTATTTGTGACAAATGTGACACCCACTTTTTAATCTCTAATCTTGTCTACTAATAAAAATGCTGTGTTTACAAGTAACTCTAAAAATCTCAGACAAAAGCAAGGGAGTCATCAATGGTGGATTTTTGGCACTTTATAACTTTCTTAAACTCAATTCTCCATGCTTGCATCTTCCAACTATAGAACTCAAGGGGACCCAAACCTCTTATAAGTAAACTGCAGTGCCCTCTAGTCTGAGCAGGTGGCTGATGAGTTGCTTGCATAAGCTCTGCTGCAGACCTTTCTCTTGCCTCTAGAAAGGGGGCTGGCCATACATTTGTCCTCTGTGTTGGCTTGCAAAATTGTTTTATTTTTAATCTGAAAACGTTGTAAAATCATAAACTTGACATTTAAGCTTTTCTCCTCCAGTGCCTTTAAAGGACAGAATTAGCTGGACTGAGTGCTGCTCATCTATGATCCCAGAACTCTGAAAGCTAAGTAGGACATCAGGCTACAGAGCAAACCCTTGTCTCAAACAACAAACAAATGACAAAAAGAGGGGAGAAGAAGGGAAAGGGGCCGGTAGGAAAGGGGAGAAAGGAGAGGCTGGAGGTTGCAAAGGAGGACTAGCTTTTTTAGGAAAAATTGTAGATTTGATTTGTTCTTGCTTGTTTATTCACCTAGTTCCCTGTATTTCAATGTGAAAGCACTCCACTCAGGGAGAGGAAATGGCTTAGGCTGCAAAGACTTGCTTTGAGACTGCAAAGAAAGTATCAAGATGAGGTCCTCTGCTCCCTAGGTTCAATGTAGCGAGTACTCCCCAGATACAGAATTAGGAAAAGAAACATCTTTGAATATTTTAATATCATACTGTGGAGCTACTTGCTGCCATGGTTTACAAAAGGTCAGATTTAAACACACACACACACTTCCTCCTGAGGCTGCATTAAAAAAAAAAAAAAAAAAAGCTTCCACTGCTTCCTCAATTAGAGAAATGAATTTTAAGTTCAAAGACTCCAGAGGGTAGACGGGATCCAACAGTTGGGAAGGGGAGCTAGCTAGTGGGTTTCTTTTTCACCCTGAGCATTTACACACTAATCACTAGCTTGAAGGATTTCTTTCTACCATTCTCTTCTTTGTACACTAAGCACTGCAATTCGTTACACCTTTGGAAGACACAGAGACTTGGCTAGGCTGTACTGCTCTTGGCTCCATCTCAAATTTAGTGTGTATGTACTCAATATTGGTGATGAGTCTTAAATTATGATCTAATCTTGGTCGTTTCCATTTTAATGCCTCTCCCTTTAGAGGGTTAAAGGGTAAAAGACCATTTGACCATTTCTGCCCCAATCTACTTCTTCTATCTGCTAAGGAGCAGAGGCCAGGCCAGGTGGGTGTGTAATTGTGGTGTGCCTCAGTGCTGGGGGACTTTTATCAAAATCTTTCCATCTATCTATCTAAACCAGGAAACATATATAAAACTAGATTTTTTTTTCATGATGGAATCACACTACCCTAGTAATAGGAGTACCCTGATTTCCAGCCCTCAAGCTTAGAGCCAAAAGCACGCCTGCTCAACGTCCCCTCAGACTTAATTTTGATGACACTGATAGCCCTCTCAGGAGGGGCGAGATAAAAGTGTGTCTAATTACCGGTTCATGGCAGAATTCGCCTGAGCCATGTTCCTACCCTTCATCTGGGGTAAATTTCCCCTGCGTCCTTCCGGATGCACAGGAGACCCTTCTCTTTAAGCCAGTCTCCATGCCCCTCACTCCGCCCACGCCCAGGTCTCTGGGCTGGTTCGAGCTTCACAGAGCCTTGGTTGGTGCTGGCAGGCCATCAACAACAGATCACTCTCCTGGAGAGGAGCTGGGATGCGGTGGGACGGCAGTGGGGGCTGTGTTCGTAGTACTCCCGGGAAGTCCTGATGTCACGAGAGCAGCAAGGACATCGCAAGGAGGAGTCGAGTTACAGTAAAGATGGGCAGTGGCGCGCGCGGCCGGAGCACACGCTCCTGCCGCGGGAGATCGTAGCGGGGAAGGCAGGAGCCTTGCTGTACAGCTCTCCTGGCCCAGCCCGCCTCAAGGAGGCACGCTCCGCGCCTCTTCTCGTCAAGCTGGAAATATTCACACTGACCGTACCATGCCACTGCTCTGCTCGGCGTTCCAGCTCTGGGTGAGAGCGGAGGCTGAAGACGCCACAGTGGGGTTTCAGCTGGTTGATTAATGAGAAAAATAATGTATTTTGGTGAGTGTTCACTCTGATGATGCAATTCTGGGGATGCGGGGGTGCCTGGCGGCTCTCCATCATGCAAGCAAACGCTTTTTTACAAAAATCTTTAAGCTGCTAGAATATATTACACCAAAGGAACGTCCAGCAAGCAACTGGCAGACCAGATAGTACGGCATTAAAAGCTTTCTTTGTGCCACCTTTGAGGGTGGTGATCAACTGTTCACGGATGTAAGCTGGAAAAGAAGAGATGAGGGTGGAATGGATAAACTTTGCTTTGACTTGTGGTTTATTTAGCTAGATGGAGGAGATGTGGTGAAGCGTGGGGAAGTCATGGGCTAACTTAATGGAATGCGAGACAAAGTTCCCACACGACTGATGTCCTGCGAGCCTAGTAAACATGAATGTCTTCTTTAGCATTTGCATTTTTCCTATTTCAGACGCAGGGAAACATTGTTGTGTGAGCAGTCCTTCCCAGCCCGGTGATACTTCAGGCTAGGAAAGGATAGCACCAAATGCTTATTACTTTAAACCTTCCGAGGTCATGAGACTGATAAATATGTGTACGTATGGTTTAGTTTGGGCTGCGGAGGAGCGTTCCCTGAGGTTTTCAGCTGAGCTGTTTGCCTTTGCAGAAAGCATGTAGGGGCTTAGATGTGGGCTCTGGGCTGAGCACTGTGAACAGGCTGGGAGCTGAGTTGTACCTTCTCAGTGCAACGCTGCAGCTTACATCTGAGAAAAGGCAGCGAGACCTTCACTTCTGAGAAGAGACAAAGGAATTAGACGGAGGAGCCTTTCCTCCTCCCTGGAGTTATGCTTTCATTCTGTAAGTTCCAGCCGGTGTCATCGCTTAACAGCATCTATCTGATATTAAAAGGTTTGTGGGAGCAACTGGAGTGGGGCTGGGGGTACTATTGTATGCTGCCGACGCAATGGGAGACTTGGGGTTTTGCGTTAAGTATGAAATCAACAGTCTTCCTTCAAGTTAAATTTAGGTTTGTGTAGCTGGGCGCTATTACTTTGTTGGGCATGCATTTCCCTGTGTGTTATTTGCTGTGCTTTGTCTTGTTTTTTGGAGCCTTTTGAAACATTTGAGAAAGTGTTCAAGGAACCTGAGTTGCAAAACCTTAATGCCTTTAGTTGTCTTGACAGAAGCTTTGATTGCCCTATAATTTGTGTCATTTTAGAAAAGAAATCCTAAAATAACCTGAATTGATTTAAAAGAAAGGATCCCCATTCCAGAGCCCAATTCAAGCAGAATCCAGACTTAAGTAGCACTTTCCCCGTGGGTAGTTATAAGGGACATGCTGATTTGTTAGTCATGAGTAGAACAGGATGTAGCATGTACGTGATTTTTTGAAAAATGGAGAAACTTGTGAAGATAATGTCTTTCTAGCATAATTAAATTTTAGTTTCCATAATGAGATTCAGGGAAATCAAAGAATATTATGATTTTAGTTTTAGTTTTGGGGGTCTTATGAAATGCCTGGTAGGATTTTGAAGGAGAACTAAGCAGAGAAGCCGGGATCTCAAAGTCCAGGTAAGAGGCTGCCCATGTTGTGAACTTCATATGATGACCGACTAGTTCATGGTCACTGAGCTAGCTCATGTTGCTAACTGTGTGCTAACCCATTTGTTTTGTAAAGGGACAGCTCCACGGGCAATTAGTTTCATGTAAGCTTTTAATAGTATGAACTGAAAGGTAATGTCCCACTTACTCCAGCTTAAACTACACCCTTTCCAAGGCCAGCCTAAAGTTGCCCTCAAGGTTGGAAACACAGTTTTGTCTTACCATCAGCCCCACCATCATTCCAGCGTGACAAATGTTTTTACATTCTTAAAGGAAGTAATGTGTATATCAAAAATGTTAGGCTTTGGCAATTTTACTACGCAGCCCCTCACTGAAGCTGCTAAGCATCAGAACCCTTGGAGCCAAACTGCCTCTTAGAAAATCTCCAGCCACTAGGGCTAGGGCAAATATATAATAATAATAACAATAATAACAATAACAATAATAATAGCCTATACATACATACATGCATGCATGCATGCATACATACATAAAATAAGAATATCTTACGTATCTTTTAATGCCATAGCAGGCTAATGTGTGCATGCCTGCACATGCACATGCGTGTATGTTTATGTGCATATGTGCATAGATCTAAAATATTTTTATTTTAGATATTTTTTTTTAAAAACAGTGCTTTCAGAGCTAGAAGGTGGTGACTCACACCTTTAATCCCAGCACTTGGGAGGCAGAGGCAGGTGGATCTCTGAGTTGGAGGCCAGCCTAGTCTACACAGTGAGTTTCAGAATGGCTACTCAGAGAAACCCATACCTGAAGAAAAAGAAAACGGAAAAAAAGAAACAAAAACAAACAAATGAAATTTGCTTTCACTTGCAAATTTATTGATGCTTCATTATTTTTTGTTATTTCTGAGTTGTTAATGATTTATCAAGCCAGGACCAACGGGGCAAAAAGACAGCAGACCTTCATTCTTGGGCTTTTCTGGTGATTTGTGGCAATGGGATAATTAGTGTCCCCAGAAGAAGTGGTGAAGAGCATGGTGAAGCTATGTGAAGAAGTGAATTGAGAGACAGTTGGGTTATTCCCTTCTCACACACATAACCTGCTTTGCCAGGTGTTACCCCATTCAAACGCAGGCTCCTTTTCTGATGAGGCTGCCTGCGTCTACCTGCTTTAATCTACTTCCCCTTGGGGCACTGAGTAGCTGGACCTGTGCAGGGTCAGCTGGAGTGAGCTGAATGTGTATATGCAAATGGGCTGGCTGTATGGATGTGATTTCCAGTTCTTAACACAGACCCCATCTGAGTCTGTTCTCTCTCATCTATGGTACTGAGGGACTCTTAACGACTTAAGCTCCACTTTCATGTCCTATTGAGATTTTAATGTGGGATTTTCAGTAATTGTTTGTCTGCACTTGCTATTTAGTGATTTGAATTTGCCATTCAGTCACTGTGGGCGGGCCTGTCACTCTATTGATTTTACATTCATTATTGTAGTTAAATGTGAGAAACACAAAGGAGAAAAGAAAGGGAAAATCCCAGTCAGCAACACAGTCAGTGGGATATACTGTAGAAGCAAATGGAAAAAAACAAAGATGATGAAATTAACCTTCATGCCCCCATAAAGATTATACAAAGTTAAAAATTACATGTGCCATGGATTAATAGACATTAATAATTTATTCACTACTGAAAGCCAGGCACCTAGAAGACTTCTCACCAGACCCAGGAAGAGAGGCTGAGGTGGTTGTCAGTACAACAGGCTGGCTGCCAGGTCACAGTGGGGCTGAAGAGTGTGCTGGTATGAAGGACAGATTGTCTGCTTGAACGAATCACTGCAGTCGCTCACTGCCCAGCAGATGGTTATACTAAGTTACTGTCTATAGGTCTGGGCACCATAAATAAATCTGGATCATTCCCTTCCCCATCTCATCTTTTTCTTAATGGTTGAAGGGTCTTCCTCATTGACAGTAGGAATACCAACCACTGTCCACAATTGGCCACAAAGGTGCCATGCTTTGTCTGTTGATGTCAGGAGAGAAAGGAACAGCTTGATTGTGCTCGGAAATTCCTGTACGGCCTCACATCAGTGCTTCTAGACCTGAACCATACAAATATGGCAAAAAGGTCATCTAAAAGTGGTTGAGGCCTATTCCTTGATATTCCGCCTAAAAAAAGAAAATGATACACCTAAAAAAAAAAAAATAGTCAGAACTGAGAGACAAATGTTAGCACTCACTGCAAATGTTACTATTAATAGTATAATAATTAAACCCAGAGAAAAGGGCAAGCAAATTTTAGAAAGTGTGACTGAGCTGTTCAAGTTCAGCTTGATGTTAATTGTGGTTTGGCTGTGTCCTTTAAAATGACTAAGGAAAGGAAAAAAAGAAAAAGGAAACTTAATGGTGTGCCTGTCATATGCAAAAATGCTTCATAAGGAAGTTTTTAATACAACAAACGGTTAGCAAATGTCTAAAGAGAAGACTCATCTCCTTCGTGTTAACAGATACACATGTTCAGCCTTGGAAGGACTGTTTTCCCTGGGATATTTAAGAAGAGCTCACTTTAATGTTTGCATCTCTGAGACAGTGTCCAAAAGGCAGTTGTGCAGTGAGGAAGAGGTGAGCAGAAAACAGCAGCAGGCAGGGCAAAGAAACATGCCTCCCTTTCTGTGCACTCCTCATTTGCAGTAAAACATCCATTATGAGAAATGAGGTTTCCGTTTCCTACAGAGATATTTCTATAGCCCCAAACCTATAAGGATAGAGAACAATTTCGGAAGTGGTGCATCCAAGTTCTTTCTTTGGATGTTAAATTCATACTCTCAAGTCTTGCCATAAATGGATCACAATGGCATACCATGCATCAATAGCAACTAGGAGTGGGGACAGTGATTGACACATGCTGTCAGGAAGGGTCCTTTAAAGGGACCTGAATCTAAGGGGCCTTTAAACACATTCTCCCTAAGGCTGGTTTCCTCTGGATTCATTTAAAGTTTCCAGTTGACAAGGCAAATTTGGTTATTGTAACAGTAATACAGATTCTTTAATACAGTCTTATAGTCTGTGCTTTTCCCTCCTGCCTTTTTCTTTTTTTTTTAAAGACCCTTCTCAGTGGCTATAATTATATGGAAATGAGATGAGTTTATTTAAGGGATAAATCCCCAAATTCATGAGATAATGAAGACTTACAAAGTTACCCTTTTGTGGGTGGCAAATTGTTCTGAAAAAACAAATGAAAAATTTAAATTAGAGGTTTTTAGAAGATGGGGCTGCAGCTGCTTGGTACTGAGAGGTCTTCAGATAAAAAACATGTGTATGTGTGTGTGTGTGTATGTGTGTGTGTGCCTGTGTACAACATTGTAACCTTCCATAGTGTTTTTTTTACATAGATACCCTAATATTATTCCTCATCAACAGCTTTTGTGTGTTAATTTTGTGTGTTGCATCATTTGAACAATTACACTTAAGTGCTGATTAATAAGGTAGATTTAATGTCTATTTTTAGCTTAACTGCTTTTTAACTTGAGCAATTATTGTATGGGTTATGTCTTAAAAATCAAATCAAAAAGCTAATTCTTAAGGCTTCCCCTGCTTAAGAAACCACAATGCTTATATAAGCAGAAACGTATGTATTCCTTGACACTGAGAAGGGGATGGTTCCATTTGTATTACACTATGAAAAACATGACATAAAACAGCAGAAGTCATAGTCCTTGTCTGTCTGTCTGTAAAGGAAACCATTATGCATCATTTCCCACAAAGATTAGCTTTGCAGAATAAGTTTTTTTCAAATGATTGGTAGCATTAAGAGAAAATACCACCTAAGAGATGGCTAGAAATATCAAAACTTAAAGTGGCTGAGATCATGCTTGAACCAAATTACTAGGGTTGGAAATAGCAAGATGGTTTTCTCTGTCACAACATTCAAATTGTTATGAGGCAGTTGGGAGTCAGCCAGCCTTCCTTGTATGTGAACTCCAGGGTGGCATTGCCTTTAATACAGAAAACATTCCCATGAAAAGTACTCTGTATAAAGTCTCCAATGCATCTGTGGCTTTGGAAGGTGATGCAGTAAATAAGGCCATTCTCCTAACCCACGTCTCAGTTTCTTCCACAACCCACCCACAATCTCATGTCCCTGTAAGGTAAGAGAGAAGAAAAAACATGGCCAAAGTCAGAAAAAGAATCAATCAACAGCACTATCACATAGTATCACAAATGACAGTAGAGGGTGTACTGTGGGCTCCAAAGCATTGTACTGGCTACAGGTCTCAGGGTGAGAGGAGGCAGGCAGGTTAGTGGGGTAAGAATTCTGGGTTGATTGATCTGGGTTGACCAAGCACTTGAGGGTGGGTGAAGAGAAAGGCTAGCTTCTGCCATAACGCCTAGCTCAATGATAGTACTTCTGTGAGAGTTTGGAATTTGTGTAAATAAGAAAGAGTCCTCTTTGCTTCCAAAATGTAAGGTGCTACCACTTATCTTATTTATTCTTAGACTTATTTTCTTCTAATTTTTGTGCAATTGGGAGGAGAAGAGACAGATCTGAGAATGCAGGTGTCTGATTCCTTGACAGTGGAGTAACTGGTAAATCGTAAGCCCCTTGACATGGGGGGTGGGAACCAAAGTCAGATCCTCTGCAAATGTGACAAACACTCTTAACCCCTGAGTCATCTCTTTAATTATTTTTTATTTTATCGTATTTTTTTTTTGTTATTTGGAGGGAGGTTCTTTCTATGATTCCACCATTTTCCCCATTCTTGTTCTTTTCTTTGACCCGTCCAATGCCCCTCTCTACTGTTCTCATTCACACTCATGACAAATTTTATTTAATTGTTGTTGTTGTTGTTGTTGTTGTTGTTGTTGTTGTATGTGTGTGTGTGTGTGTGTGTGTGTGTGTGTGTGTTTTAAACTTAACCATCAATTTGCAGACTGGTTCTTTGATATTAGATTATAAGTTAAATATAGTGGAATTACATGTTCTTTTTGTTGTATTGCTTTCATTGTCTCAGGACCCTGAAATGGGAACAAAAGATGGAGAACACTATAGATTATCAAGACTTACAGTCAAAACTCTCTGAAGAGAACGTAAAATCACCATATAAGATGGCCAGATTAGAATTCACTGAGTTACATAGAACAGTGCTGGTCCTCCACCTGACTGCAAGGGTATTCTGACATGGGCAGAAAAAGTGCCCATAATCAGAGTTCCTGCTCAGAGTACCAGGAAGGTCACCAGGTCTGAAGCTATCGTTTGTTAGGAGAAAAAGAAGCATGAATTTGACAAGATTTTGCAAGATTTTTGCAGAATTTTTCTTCACCTGTAATTTTTTTTTAATATTCATGCATTTTGCTGAAGAGGAAAGGTACTAGTGACAGATTGCTCTGAGAATAAAAACACAGTAATGAATGTAAAAGTCCTCTGATAAACATGATCTCTCTCATTTGTATAGCAATTTGCTTTTCAAAACATTATGCTGTTTTTATTATTAAAGTGACCCATTTTAGGAGGCAGACAAAATGCAATTATTCCTTTTTTGATTGTTTGTTTTTTAGATGAAGAGTGTGAGCCTCTAAGGATTGACACTTCCTTCTCAAGGTCATACTTCTAGTTAATAACAAGGCTCAAAACTTAATTCAGACCTTCTGAGAAGTACTCAGTGTTTTTTATAGCAGAATATGGGATGTTGGGGACTATTACAAAGTTATAATATTTCTAGAAAAGAAAACATTTTTACTAACAATAAGAGAAATGAAGAAATGGTTGGACGGGAGAAATGTCTTGCTCTGACTTTAGAATCACAGCTCAATAGAATAGTATGAATGTAATTCATAATTGTATTTGTCCTGCTTTGTCATTATATAAAAATTAATCAGCAAAAATCAATACAGCCTAGAAGGCATGAGAAAGTATAATAGAATTTATGTTCAAATTTCATCCAAATTTGTATGTTGAAGACCTGATCCCAGTATGATGAGGTTAGGAAGCAGGGACTTGGAGTCTGGATGAGATTGTGGGGATAGAGCCACTGGGATGGAAAAAGTGGAAGAGAACAACGCTGACCATCTTTTCTATTCCAGTTTTCCTACCCAAGTTTGAGGTGCTTCTTTCCTTCCTTTCTTTTTGATTCTTTACTCATAGAGTTTAGTTTGTGTTGCTGTTGCTGAGCTAGTCTTGGGAGTATGGCCTCCTAGTGTGTGTGTGCGTGTGTGCGTGTGTGTGTGTGTGTGTGTGTGTGTG